>JAXBDA010006685.1:0-19999 GCA_036023075.1 Gaultheria prostrata
CCAACAAGATATATTACACCACACACCCCCGTACTAACTTGTGTAATGCAATGTGGCCCCAAATCACTTAAAACACACTTAAACTCATCACTTTTACATTATGCATATTTCCACACATTACCCCAATATTATTTCCGAAAAAAAATAATAAATGTTATTTCCGAAAAAAGATAATGAATTTTATGAGTCTTTACAAACGCTCATCGAAGTGGAATTATACGCCTATCGGAAAACAAATGGTCGCCCTCCGCCCATGCAAATCGGTTCATGCGTGGATCCATTACGTATCATAAACGATGCCAACCGGGTGACGTATGAGATAGGTAATATTAAGTACCTTTTAATTCGCCTTCTATTATAGTATTTCTCAGATCCCACTATATAATGACATATTTTACCACCTTACAATAGGCTCCACCTCGTCCGGGCCACAACAAAGTCAATCCAAGTTTCAGGATTTTTAATACCAAATTCGTTTCTGTTTGTTACGAGAATCTACCAACAAAGACTTCATAAACCTGCTCAAAGGTCATTTCCATCCCCAAACTGTCTACAATTTTTTTTTCTCTTCTGCCAATTTTAATTCCATGTATCTATTTCGATATTTGCTTGCGGATTTTTTTTCTTCAATAGATCTTTGGATATTTTTTTAAATAGCAACTCCAGATTTGATTTTTTTTTTGAATAGCACAATGACACTGAAGCCGTGGTGTTGACGATTAGTCCAAGCTGGTGGAATTCTAATCTGTATAGAAGAACTAGCGTTGTGCCCGTTTGAAGTGTAACTTGCACATACCAACATAGGTACTTTGGATCCTTTGTTCAAAAAATGGTTTACCCAATTTTCTTTCTTTTCTCAATGATGAATAAAAAAAAAAGTTTCTTTGTGGCACATTGTGGACACCCGTCGGACGGCCGCCCACAATGCGATAGCGATGGCTCCCCGATTCGATTTGATTTGAAAATGAGTTTTTGAGTCGCCACCCGAGTTTAAGGATTGAACTCGAGAAACCAATAAAACTGACTCTTTTATGCCCAACGGTTTTGAAAATGGTTTAACCGGTCGTGCAAAAACCTTTTTATTTCCGAGCTCGGGGGTTTGGTTACGAGAGGGCAAGGGTTTTAATGCACCCCCCTCGCCTGGTCCGTGAACCGGTCTCTACTGAATAACTTGTGGGATGTGAAATGCTTGGAATTTGGTTTTGAACACATAACAAGATAAAAGGCACGTACGCAAGATAAACACAATGTATGATATTACGGTGTATGTGTGATTACAATGACATGATGATGATGATGATGTATGATTATGATATGAACATATCTATAAAAGAACAGAATGAAACAAAGGCAGCCAATGAAGTCAGAATGATCAAATTCCACAAATGAAAGACACAGTAACCATTCATCAATCTATCAACAAAGCAAAGGTTGAGCGCTCAAGGTGAGGTTGGGCGCTCAAGGGCACTGCAAAACTGTCCAAACTTCGCGGGGCTGCCCGGGTGCTACCGAACTCAGATTTAGGCGTGGTTTGAAGCGTTGGAAAGGTGGTTGAGTCTACTTTCTAACCCAAGTGGTTTTAATGCCAAATGTTTTGTACATCCAAGTGTGTGACTATTTTACCCTCAAGAGGTCGGGAAAACGGGTCATTTTACCAAAACGTGCATATCTCCCTCATTTCAAAATGGATTGGGACGTATTATATATCGATAAAGAGGGTTTTGAATGTACTAAAAGATGGTGTAGGCTTGGGTTTATTTTGAGGAGGCTTTTGGTGGGTTTTGGTGGATGTTTGAAGGGTTTGTCAAGTTCAAGCCTTGTTCTGGTCCTTAAGGTAAACATCATTGGTCCTTTTCTTCATCAGGAATGCTCGTGCGCATCCCAGGTTCAAAACGGGGTGTCTACACACATATTACTTCGTGTATGCACGCCCGCGTACGCAACATGCACGGACGGTGCATACCGTCAGTGCATGTTTTCGACGGTTCGGATTTTAAATAAATTGTTCCCACGAACAGTTTATTTAAAATCTAGACCGTTGATTTTTGAGATGGACGGTTGAGATGTGCTGCGTCGCGTGTTATGCGTACCCATAGCCATATCGCTGATTTTACCACTAGGATAGCATAAATTGTGTTTAGTGTTCACACGCTACCATTATCTTTTTTTTTATCGGCAAAGAAAGAAACATTTCATTGAAAAACAATAAAAAATTACAAGAGGGGAGAGAGAAGACAAACAAAAGAGTTGGCAAGAAACCAACAACCCAAAAGCCAAAACACAAAGAACCTAAAGCACTCCGAAAACAGCAGGAAAACTAAAAGAAACTAGAGCCTCACTCCCCATCCAACTTGGACGGAAGAACCCCAACATTGCCCACAGAAATCCCCATGCGAGAAAAAACAAAGAAAAACAACCTCAAAACAACAGCTCACAGAAACAACCCAAAGCTTACTCCAAAACACCAATTAGTAGGATGAGGTAGTACTTTGGAGGACAACAAATCTATTGGAATCCCTTTCTATCGATTTGCTCATCATCAAGACATCACTTTCCGAATACTCCACCCCCCATCGGTTGCTAGCATCAAGAGTCGACTGAAGCTATTTATCAATAACCGACTGCCTTTGCATGCAATCTTCGAAAAATTATCTTCTGATTCTTCTCGTGATGCTTGCCGGTCGAATATCCACCATAAGACTGATACCCTCCATCTAAGATGCTTTAAGAGTACTAGGAGATCCCGTTGTTAATGGGACTACCGCCTCCTTGGAAAAAGCCACATCTTCCACTATGTCCCCTTGAGACTCTGCCACCTCCTCTGTGTTTGCAACTTCTTCGCAATCAGAGTCCTCAATCGAATCATCATCCATAGTTTCCCATTTAGAATCATCCACAACTTTGCTATCATCCACAAAGACATCGTCTTCACCAACTACTAAATCATTAGAATTCTTAACCACCACCTCGGTCCCAATTGCCGTCAAATGAGCAACATTATTGGCTTCCAAGTTAGCTTTCTTATCCTCCTCATTAATCCTATTTATAACGGTGGCCTCCTTCCCCACCAGGGCCTGCACTACGCTAACACCACCTTTGTCAACATTAACATCCGCCTCATCAATAGGAAGAGAGAGATTCTCATGGACAACCCTACTACCTTCCCCCTTAAAATGCAAAAAAGGTTCCTCTTTCACTTGAGCTCTGTATTGGACATCATCAATCTCAATCTGAAAAGATGACTCAATAGTAGACATAATCTCAGTGGCAATAAGAACTCTACCTTTTGTGAATGAAAGACATTGCAATGTGGAATCATCGACCTTCATGAAGACACCCCACTTTTCACTGATTTTTCTAAAAGAATCCATATTCCAAACATTTGGCGGCATCCACATACAACATAGCCAAACAAACCTTTCTGACATAGCAACTTCACCATGCCAAGGCTTAATGTCACTGAACCATCTATGCAAGCAAGTATCTTTGATAATGGCATCCCTAATTTTCGAAGTCTGAAAGGTAATGAGAATAAATCTCCCTCCCATACTTCTAATAAGAGTCCCATTAATGTTTTCCTTTTCAAAATCCCCATTAAGTCTTCCACCTCCATGAACTTGTGTAATTTGGCCACGACGCTTCTAGAAAGCCATTCATTACCAGATGGATTGAGTTTTAGAATGTCTGACTTTACTCCACTATTTTTCCCATCTTTTGGAAAACCTCTCAGCATATCGGCATAGGAGACTTTACCACCCACCTCCTCACCTCTCTTGCTAGACTCGACGAAAGGGATAGACGAATTCTCATGGGCAATAATTCTCCCAAAATCCAAGTTAGGTTTCGCAGACTTAACTTTCTCATTCCGATTGAAACTTGCAAATTTGACATAAAGTTTCCTATCCTCCATCCAAAGCCCGTTAGATTTAGATATAGCAAGAGCCGCAGAAACTTCACAATCGTACCTAACAAAACCAAACCTCCTCCCTGTCACTTTACTCCTTTTCTGTGGTACGAAAACGTCCCTACAATTCCATACTTAGTAAAGAATTTTCTGAGCCAGGCCTGACTTGTGAACTCCGGTAAGTTATCGATAAAAAGAGAGAAACATTCAGATTCCCCTTTACCTCCTTCGTTGAAAAACCCATTATCCTTAACCGAACTGGTTTTGCGTTGGTTACTCAACACGGAGACCCAGTTGTCCTTAGATTTATCCAAAATCTTGTCTCTTTCATAACTACCAGCAAAACATCATAACAGCAGGAGCAAAAACTACCAAAAGAGTAGCAGCACTACAAAAGGAAAATGAAACGGTGCCCGGGCCCGTAACGCACCAGAAAGCAAAGGAAAACCGATCTATGGAAAAAGATACAGATACCTCAAAGATACAGAAAACTGAGACGCCGGAATGATCGCCTAAAAGATTGCCGGAAAAGAGACGCGGGGAAAGATCGCCTGAGAAGAACCAAGACCGGTATAGTCAAGCCCACGTCACAAAGAGAAGGAATCCGTAGGTGGCTACGCTAGAAAATACTCCGGTTGTCGTAGGTTGTCGTAGATTGGGTATTGGAATTCAAAAAGACTCCATGGTGCTTCTCTTTCTTCACCTGTTTTCTCTCATGCTTCTTTTTCCACTAATCTTCACAAAGATCATTACATCATGCTACCTTTATCTTATTCTAGATATATTATGCGCGTATGATTTTGATCCACATGCTACCTTTTATGCCATGTATGTATATTAGGCGTGCATGTTAATCTCACCTGTGCATAGCACGAGTACAACGCTAGTCAATATACTATAGCAATGTAGTTAGGGTCTCAAAAACCTCCAAACCCCCAATCCTAATTTCCTAGATTTTTTATTTTTCTTTTAATTTATAAAAATTGAGGTAGAGAAAAGTGGGGGGAGATCGAGTGAGAGAGGACGTGGGGTGGAGGTTGGGGAAGAGAGATGTTACGGAACTACCGACGAGACACCTGTTGCCAAATGCCAATTGCCAACCCTCCCACGTCCCCCACTCTTTATCTACTTGAATTTCTTTGAATCTCATTCCTTAACTGAACCTCCCCACACATAGCCCACTCTTGGAGTTTTCTTTAAATTAAGTATTGATGCATATGTATTTACTAACATTTGCATTTCCTACTATTTTATTCTTTGATTTTTAATAAATTAGTATTGGACAATGCCTTTTTAACCAAATGAATACATACACAAATTTTTTGTATATTTCCAACACCACATCGGTTAATTATTGCTATTTTACTTTATGCTATTCACGATCCCGTGCATAGCACGGGTTAGTAGGTTTTGATTCAAGCATGGCTCGGCATTCAAGAAAGGAATTGTTTCTATTTGCATTATCAATTCTCAAAGGTTAGTTCATGTTTATAATTACAAATGCTTCCAATCTTTCTTCTCCTACGTAATGTAAGAGAATTGTTAACTTTCAATTGCAAATTTTTCCTCACAGTGCCATTTCTCATTGATGTTCACATCCGTAGGTTTTTGAGATTCAAGTAATGTGTACATGATTCAAGAAAGGGTTTATTTCTGTTTGAGTCAAAGGTTGGTTCAATTCTATTAGCGCATTTTGTTTGCTCTATTTTTGTGTACCTTTTATTTTCTTTGCTCTATTTTTTTTTCCCTATTATCGCATTTTGTTCGAAAATATCAAAAATTCCTTTTTATTGTTGTAGCAATTTCTCAACTTTACTTTGTATAGACACCCCAATTTTGATGACTCGTGCATCCCCGATGATGAAAAGAACACATGAAATATACCTCGGAACAATTCCTCGAAATCGAACAAAACCAGAAAAACCAAAAACTCAATACTCAACCCCTTCAGACCGTTCGGTACGAAATTCCATCTTGTACGGCATAAATTTCCCTTTAAACCGTATGGCATACATGATGAAACCGTGTGGTATGATTCATGGCACCGTACGGTATCCTTGTCTTGTCACCGAGAATCCTGGGTTTGCCCAGCAGCTCAGTTTCGCTCGCGTAACACGGCAAATCCTACCATTGTATCTCGCCCTATTTACGTACGAATCTTACCAAACAAGGTAGAGTACGGCAACCTTCTCCATATATACGCACCTCCTCGAACATTTTCAACGAGGACGGTAAAATTCTCAAAAAAACTCATGTACGAAGTCTACTAAAAAATCTCCAGAGATACCATCTCTTCTCAAAAAGCCTCGCTAACATACTCTTACTCATCACCTTTGTCTTGAAAATCTTGTCAAAAACTTTGTCCTAACAACCCAATTTCCATACCCAACTCAACCGGGGTCATCTCTAACCCAATCCTTGTGTTGCCATTCATTCTCTGAGGGGAATCTTACTGGGCTTAGGAGAGGTTCCATACCTCCTCCGAATCCAATGAGTTCAAATTTTCATCAAAAGAAAGCAACTCGTAGGTTGTTCCTATCTCTAAGGCAGTGACATGAACACTTTCGATGTGTTTCACGGCATTTGTTCCATCAAGAGGTACACCATTAATCTTTTCAAGGATTTGCAATTGAAAAACCATAGTTTTTTACACCAGAAAATGTCACATTTTGTCATTTGAAAAATATTCATACAGTGACACCGTGCGGCATCACTGTTTACACCGTGCGGTCCATCTTGCTATGCCGCACGACATAGGCGGCAAAAATTCAATTTTCATGCTCTGTTTTTTCTGAAACCAGTGTTCTGTTTTCTTGAACTTATAAGAGTTTTATTACACTAACTCCCCCCCCCCCCCCCGCCCTAAATTCTTAATTGTTGCAATTATATCCCCTCATTTATTATTTCATGTTAATTAAGTGTTTATCTGTGAATTATGTGATTTATCATTATTATTTATTCCTGTTATTTCCTTCATTTATTTATTTACTGTTTATGTGAGTAAAATTTTCAGTAAAGTCTTTTTCAGAAAAATCGCACAAATATTTAGTTGATACCGGAAAATTCCGGGCACGCGGGGTGCATTTTTCAAACAAAACCTTCCCCGCGGGTAACCTGGCTTCCGAACCCAAATCTCAAAATTTTCGCAGATCAAATCATTTTTCAGCGGCATAAGAGTCGTATTTTTTTCTAAACGGTTTCTCGGGTACCTAACATTTTCCAAAAATTAAACCCCGGGTGGCAACTCTAAATTTTCTTTTTCCCAGATCGCCCTTTTTCAAAACAAACAAAAGCGTGGCACCGTCCACAAAATGGCGATTCCGCTGGGGATCGATATTTTTTAAATTAATCTTTATTTTGACATTTTACACTTGTAAAACGACCCTTGAAAGCTTGACACAACGTACATGCTTCGCGCTGTCAAAGAAAGGAATGGTGTCAGGGTGAGAGCCCGATCAATCCGGACTGGAGCTTTCCCGGTTGTTTGCCAGTGTAAAATTTCAAGATTTTGATTAATTTAAAAAGCGAGCCAGACTTGAAAAATGTTTGTGGGATTTTTGAAAAGATTTTATTGTTAAACTTTTGCATTACACGTGCATGGTTACAAGCCCCGTCGCTGCGTCCTGGTTACCTACCCATCTTGCTGGTGTTAGGACATCCCAGGATTCTCGACAACCTTGGACGATGATGAGTTAGCCTACCGTTATTTCCCTTGTCATGTCAGTATTCTGCGCAAAGGGGAGGCAAATATTGGCTCTAGTATGAGGAACCCCCTAAACCAAAACCGGCCTTTGCATAGAACCTTTCAACCTACGACAGAACCCACAGGGTAGGATTATGTGATATATCCTGCTACGTGTTTACTGTTTTCCTATACCCTGTCAGCATGCCACCTGTTTACCGCTTTTGTACATACCATGCTACATGTTTACTGCTTTTGTATATACTGCTCTCATTTTGCATGCATACACAAATTAGATTGGCCCTAGGTTATCATTTCACTCACCTGAGGATTGCCCTAATAATCTCTGGTTATGCTGGATATTTCAAAAATCCCATTTTTTTTAAAAAACACTGCAAATAGGCTATGCTTTTTCCCAAATAAAACCAATATCTCTTTTGTCAGAGCATTGGCTGACCAACCAAGCAATAAGAAAGTCTACTTTCACCACTCACCACAACGCTCCTGCCTGGATCATTGAGGAGTGCAAGCTTGAGAAGAAAACCCCTGAAGGCGGGAAGCTCTACAAATGGGTTGACCAGATCATTGAACCCAATCAGTTAGACACACCAAATCAGTGGGATAGCACTGAAAGCCACCCAGGTTGGAAGTTCTACATCACACTAGACAACAGCCCAAGAGTGCTCCCAGACAAGATCAATGTTATGTACGAAGAAGATGACGACTTCTGCACTATGCCTCCAGTCAAGTACTATGACGAGGAGGGCAAACCAGTGTACTACTTTGCTGACCCAGTCACTGGCCATAAGTACTGGGATGAGTGCGATTGTTATGACTGCTACGAAGAATGCCTTCGCAACAACGATGGCATGTCCCCCCGCCAGCTCAAAGAACAGTATGCTTAGGAAAAGCAGCAGGAAGAATAGGCCAAAGCCCGCAAAGGAAAGTAGAAGGTCGGTGAAGCCAGTTCGACATCCAGCCCAGTGACCCCAACTCATACTATCCCATGAAACCACAGCCTGAACAAGTGGAAGTGTATGCTACAACCAGATCTGATCCAGCCATCAAAGGTCCTTTTGGAATAAAGCCAGCATCAGTTGCCTAGTCTGAGTGCTGTTTGCTCATCGAGTCTGTAGTCTGAGTCTCTTATCGAGTCTGTTACAGTTGCTTATTGAGTCTGTTGTTGTTTTCTGTACTGGTTATTTACTGAGTCTATAATAGCCTGTACTTTGCTTATCGAGTCTGTTTTACCGTCTACCGGAACCCTTTTGTATCACTCCCGGAGTGAGCTTTCAATGAAAAAAGACATCTTTTTGCAAAAATTGAAAAGCCATAAAAACAGTCCCGAACTACGTTACGGCCTGATTCCTCTCCACGGGGATACGTAGGCAACCTTGGTCCAGCCGTTGTTTTCAAAATCTTGCACATATTCAACAAAATCAAAGGAAATTGGGGCAATCTTGCATCATGCATAACACTTCATTCTTTTATGTAGATAGACTGCACATATTGCATCATTTAATTTAATCTGTTCATACCATCAATACATAACCATTGGCAAAAACAAGAACACTCCTACACCTGGTTGGGCTCGAACTCCCCAACATCGATTAATTCAAACTGAGTCAAGAGCAGAACAGTCAACTAGCCTTCCAGTTATGGCCAAGGCCACAGAATAGATAGAGAAAACCGAGGTTCAGATTCTCAAAGAAGCCTTGGAAGATCAGCGAGCCACCAACAACAAGCAAATGACTCAAATGATGATCATGATTGAAGACATAACCTCCCGTTTGTCTGGGGAATCATCGAATAATCAGAACAATCCGAAAATGGAAGCTTTGATGGCTAAAGTAGCCAAACTTGAGGAATCGGTCCAGAAACAAGGAAAGATTGCAGCCACAGGCATTGACATGGAGAAACTGTGCCTGTTCCCTGATGCTAAGCTGCCTGACAAGTTCAAGCCAATTGACTAGGATAAGTTTGATGGAAGCGGTGATCCGAAAGCACACTTGCAAACATACGTGGGTACCTTATCCATGTATGATGTAGAAAAGAACGACATGGCTCAGATGTTCCAGCAAACCTTGACAGGGCCCGCACTCCGTTAGTTTTTGAATTTAGACAACTCAAAGAAGAAGACTTAGGAAGACATTGGGGCAGCCTTTGTGGCTCAGTACAACTACAACATCCAGCTGGAAACGACCATTCGGGAGTTAGAATCTACGAAGATGGGGAAGAACGAGTCTTTCGCCGACTTTGTCCAATGCTGAAGGGGGAAGGCTTCACAAATGATAGTGTTACCCAAAAGGCAACCTAGAGGGGGGGGGGGGGGTGAATAGGGTTGCTAACAATAACGCCCAAATAAAAAATTAATGATTGAATGAGATAAATAAATAGCAAAACAAATTAATAAATAATTTGCACGACAAAAATAAATGAGATAAGGGAGAGAGATATCAAGCAGAGATATATAGTGGTTCGGTCTGAGCTTTGTCCACTGCTCAGCCTAGTCCACTGGCCTAAGGAGTCGCTGTTTTACTAATCAAACAACCAGCTTCTGGTGCCGATTAAACCTTACAACCTTCACCACTAACTTTCCCGAGGAGTTAGCCGAACCGCTAGAGTTTATCCCCAAACTCTAAAAACACGTTTCAAGAACTTTTAACCAGTTTTGAAACAAACCCCAAAACACAGAGGATATGAAAACCCTCTTTACAAGGATGAAAAATATAAGGTACATAACTTTTTTCTCTCTCAAACAGAGTGGATATGAAATTTTCTAGCTCAAGAATATTTCTCCAAGAAATATGACAATGAAAGTTTTTGAATTGCTCTGGCGCGCTCTGTTTTTTATCGTGTATATGTTGGTGCCTTCTTCATACGCAGAAGCATCTCTTTTATAGGAGATAAAATGTTAACGTTGAAAATCTTTCCGTTGGGAAGAATCTCTTTGAGGCAGCAAATATGATCTACACAAAAGGCAGTGTATAGGCGTTGAAAATCTTCCAAATAATTCATCTCCAATGTTCAAACTTCAATGCCTTAAATGGAAAGATAAAAAGTCAATATGGCAAGCTCTCCGATCGAGAACCGAATGACCAAATCCTTTAATTGATCAACAACCCATCAGACCCCTTCCATGGTCACACTCTGAAAATAGGAAATTGGCCACGTGCCTTAGAAATGTATCAAGAATGGTTTGACCAAATTAATATCAAAATATGAGAAACTATTGTGAGCCATGGGATTATGACATGAATAAGGGAAATCTCTTTGTGGACCACGTTAACAAAATTGATTATAGATCAAAAGGAAATTCTCTCTTGTATACTAGCTATACACAATACAATTGGATCTTTTATTACGAATACACAATCAAACAATATGCACGTTACAAATTGTGAAACCAAATTAATGTAGCGCATCGAATGTATTATACATATTTTGTGTCAACGATAATTAAGAAAAAGATTACGCTAAAACATAATAATTAACACATCATCAAAATCACACTTAGTGTAACAGATAGACAGGCCCTCGGAGAAAGAACAGATGAGGATTATCACCTGGAACTTGGAACCGGACTTTGCCAAACACCTGGTGGTCTTTCAGACCTCCGCCAACTTCAAAACTTTTTATGAAGCCGGCCTTGCTGTGAAAGACGCAATCCGCACTTGTATATTTGACAAAGGGGAATCAGCTTCTCGACCCAAGCGAGTCTACTCTGGTAACAGTAACACCCTTTTCGGACCTAGCCATTACAACCAAGCTCAAGCCAGTTCCTCCAATCCCAAGCCAGTCAAAGCCGAGCCAGTTAACCAAATAGCCACCCAGTCACCACCTCCCCAAAATACATCCCGGCCAAGAAGAGAATTTTACCAATTCCCTTTCCCTCTTACCACTATTTACAAAAAGCTCCTCGAGAAAAATGTCATCAAACCTCTCAATCCACCGAAAGAACTTCCCGCAAACCACAATCCAAATGTCTACTGTGCCTACCACCAAATGCCCGACCATCATACCAACAACTGTATCCGCCTCAAACACATAGTCCAAGACTTTATTGATGACGGAACCATTCCAATTCCCAAGCAAAGGCCCAACACCATTTCCAATCCCTTACCTGACCACAAGCAAAATATCCAGATCAACTAGATATCCCTCAGCTTCACTCCAAAAGGCCAAAACCCTGCTCAGTTCAATCCATGCCTATACATCGTGCTAGTCACCGAACCGAAACCCTTTATTTCAGTATCGGAGAATCTGGAAATCTATGCCATTGGAAATCTTGAACAAAACCCCAAACTCAAATGGGGCGACCTCGCAGAACAAGGAGAATGGGCCATGAACGATCGGGAGTGGGAAGATTCCCAACAAGCATTGTTCGGTTCTTTGCTAATCTCTTGGGACCCGAGCCAGTACATTGTTCCAGAATTTCATGACAAGCCATCTGTTTGCATAACAAAAAATTTTGGTATCAGCCAAGTCGAAGAAGTAGCAATCTGTGCTGACCCTCTAGACACGGTTTCACTCTCAACCTTGTTTAGAGATTCTAGAGATCATCTGAGCCTAAGGGACGGAGAAATTCAACACAACCCCTCAGACAGCTCCTCGCTGTCACAACTTCCTGAAGAAGAAAACCGTCAGGCCATCGAGACTGTCTTCAGTGATCACGATTGGTTTCCTCAGGCATACATTATTGGAGAATCTCTCCCGCGGCCATCCACACCATTTCCACCGGCTTCCAACATATCAGTTATGGTTACCGATCCCCGGACAATCACATGGAATGAAGATGAGGTTGTTGACATCCGAGTTGGCAGTGACGAAGAGTGGACAGTCAATAAATCCATGCTAGACCAGTCTTTCTGGCAAGATTCAGAGGTAACGGATCTGAAGGAAAAACTAGAGATAGTCGAGATCAGCAGTCAGAAAACTCCAGACAATTTGATAGACTGGTGGTCTGAAGATCAAAATGAGAAACAGAAGAGGGAAACCATCAAAGCTGGCAAACGCAAAGTTGATGAAGGGTTTGCAGACTTCTGGGGTGAGAACCAGCAACTTTGGGAAGACACCGTCAATCGGGTGACAAGAATTGGTCGAATCTACCAACCGGCCAACCTTCGGAGAAACATTCCACACCGAACTCAGCTAGAAGAATTCGTTTGGAACGATCCCGTTCAAAAAAATTCTGCCCCAGTTGAGCCAGAAGTCACTACTCAGCCACCTCAAAGGAACCGAGCGACAGCGGAAGACTTGGTCCAAAAGCAACTTGAAAGAACTCCAGCGTCAGTCTCAATATGGGGTTTACTCTCTTCCTCCCGGGAACATCGTTAGAAACTTATTAAAACTCTGTCCATTATGGAGGTGCCACCTGATACTCCTCCAAAAACTATGGTAGCCCTGCTTACTCCAGCTCGTGCCAAGCATGTAGTCACTTTCACTGAAAAGGATTTATCCCTAGAGGGAGCCGGTCACGACAAACCTTTGCACATCACCCTGAAATGCATGGGAAAATGGGTCTCAGTCATTCTGCTTGACAACGGATCGACTCTGAACGTGTGTCCCCTGCAGACAGCCTATTGTCTCGGTTTCAAGAACAAAGACTTCCATCCTTCTAACCTCGGTGTGCGCACATATGACAACACGCGCAGGGATGTGGTTGGGATCGTCCAGATTGAGGTAGTCATTGAAAGCTTCAAGACAGACATCGAGTTCCACGTGCTCGACGTACCGTCATCTTTTAACCTGCTGCTGGGCAGGCCCTGGCTTCATCGGTCTGATATCATGGCAGTACATTCTTCCCTACACCAGAAAGGCCAACTTGGTCTGGCTACGGGAACTTTAACCATTCACGGAGATTCTGGGATCCGTCCCCATGTCCCCGACAACGCACCATTGCTCGAAATTGCTCATGGAGAAGAGGATGTCACTCTCGGCAGTTTCTCTTTCGACACTTCTGGATCGGTCCTTACTATCTAGATGGACGAAGACTTCTCAATGAGCTCAACTGCCTTAGAGATGATAAGAAAGATGGAATACCTATCCGGCCTGGGGTTAGGTCTGAACAATCAGGGGATGGTTGAATTCCCCAAGTTTTTAACAAATAACCACCGCTTTGGTCTCGGTTATGAGTCAACTAACGATGAACCAAGAAAGGGAAAGAAGGTACAAGCTGGTGCCAAGAAGAAGCCCATTCAGTTTGTGAAAGCTCTAGAAACTATCTATCAAGGGGAACCACAGCCATTTTGGGACATGGAAACAAAAACCAAGCTGCCAAGCTTCGAAATCTTTGCAAACGATACTTGGGACAGTGACGATGAAGCCGAAAAGAGGGAAGAACTAGTTAAGGCACTCCAAAACTCTTGACTCAGGGAATCTCCAATCGCTGTTCGAGGAAGAAAGCCTGATGAGTGTGGGAGAAGGCGAGCCTGCTGCAATGCTGTTTGATTTAAAGCCTGATTTGGAGCTTGCCGAGGAGGTAAAGCTGATGATGCTGAGCCAGAATGTCCTTGGAAATGTCACCACCACCGCACTCATTGTGGATGCCAATGGAGTTTATAAAAACTGCACTTTTGTACCTAGGATCACTTACATTAGCATTGAATTTGAGTCTAGCACTGACTCCGAGTTTGAGTCTGAACCCAAACATGTATCTGTCATCCCCCCGCATCATCATTTTTCTTTTGAATTTGAGTCCACCTTCATGTATCACGCCCCTAGGGCCCCCGCATTTGCTATCAATGAAATAGACTTTGCTTATCTTGCTGTGTCCGAAATAAATTGTGTTGACCCCGACGATGAGGGGATCGAATTCAAGGAAGAAATTCCAGAAGAACTTCGATCTCTAATCAGAAGGGAAGACGAAAGGCATGCTCAGCCTATAAAAGAAGAAATTATTTCTATAAACTTGAAAGACAAAAATGATCTGCACATGGTTCAAGTTGGTTCCAGACTATCTCCAGAAGAGTTCAAAGCCCACTCGGATCTTCTGAATAAATTCTAGGATGTTTTTGCATGGTCACACGCAGATATGCCTGGTATCGACCCCGAGATCATGAAGCATCGAATCCCGCTTTACCCGGATGCAAAGCCTGTCAAGCAGAAGCTGAGGAAAATGAGGCCAGATTGGGTGTTGGAAATTAAAAAGGAAATTCAAAGGCAGATAGACGCCGGATTCCTGATGGTAACAAAATACCCTCAGTGGGTTGCAAACATCGTTCATGTCCCTAAGAAGAACAGAAAAATTCGGGTCTGTGTAGACTTCAGGGATCTAAACAAGGCCAGTCCTAAGGATGATTTCCCATTGCCGCACATAGATGTACTTGTGGACAATACTGTTGGGCATGCGCTCCTTTCTTTCATGGATGGTTTCTCCGGATATAACCAGATTCTCATGGCTCCCGAAGACCGTGCGAAGACTACTTTCACCACAAAGTGGGGCACTTATTGTTACAGGGGTCATGTCCTTTGGATTGAAAAACGCCGGGTCAGCCTATCAGAGGGCAGCCACGACGCTATACATGACATGATTCACAAGAAAGTCGAGGTTTATGTGGATGACATGATCATCAAAGCCAAGGAAAGAGAATGGCACTTACCCGAACTCAAGAAATTCTTCGAAAGAATTCGCAAGTACCGGTTGCGTCTCAACCCTGAGAAATGTACATTTGGAGTCACGGCTGGAAAGATGTTGGGATTCATGATCACCACACGAGGAATTGAGATAGACCCTTCCAAGATCAAGGCTATTCTCGAAATGGAGCCACCCCGGACGGAAAAGGAAGTGCGAAGCTTTCTCGGTAAAATTCAGTTCATTAGCAGATTCATCGCCAAGTTGACCACAAGAAGGGCGTGCTATTCAAATGGGACGACAGATGCCAGAAAGCTTTCGAAGCCATCAAGAGTTATCTCCAGAATCCTCCAGTACTGATGCCACCAGTACCAGGGCAACCTCTCATCATGTACTTATCAGTTACCCCATCAGCCATTAGATGCATGCTCGCACAAGAAGGCGAAGGCGGAAGTGAGAAAGCGGTCTACTACATTAGCAAGAAAATGGCAGGATGCGAAGAACGGTACACCTTCCTGGAGAAGGTTTGCTGGGCTTTAGTTTGGGCTTCCAAGAAGCTGAGACACTACATGTTGGCCTACTCAGTGAGGCTGATTTCTCGAATGGATCCTCTCAAATACCTGTTTGAGAAGCCGACTCTCACTGGTAAGCTGGTATGCTGGTTGCGTCTGCTAGCTGAATTTGATATCAAGTACGTAACTCGGAAGTCTGTGAAAGGAAGGGTTGTCACCGAATTTCTGGCCGATCATCCGATGGAAGGTGCAGAAGATGTGGAATTCGAATTTCCCGACGAAAATGTCATGACAACGACCAACGATGTATGGTTGTTTTACTTCGACGGGGCTGCCAACCAGAAGAGATTCGGAATCGGAGTCCTACTTATCTCACCAGAAGGGGCACACATCCCTCTTGCTTTCAAGCTAAACTTCGAGGTCACCAACAATCAGTCGAAATACGAAGCCTGTATTGTTGGGATGGAAGCTGCCCTCGAAATCGGTGTCAAAAGATTGGAAGTAATCGAAGATTCCAACCTGGTAGTTTCACAAGCAAACGGCGACTGGAAGGTCAAAGAAGACAAGCTAAAGCCTTACCATAAGGACCTTAGCGATCTGATACCGTGATTCCAGGTAGTCACTTTCACACATGTGCCCAGACTAAAGAACCGATTTGCCAATGCCTTGGCAACACTGGCCTCAATGGTGGAGATACCAAATGGAGTTAGGCTCCGACCAATCATGATTGAACAAAGGGACAAGCCTGTTTATGAGTACGTCATGGCTATCGATGAGCCTAACGACAGTCTTCCGTGGTACCATGACATCTGGAACTTCATTGAAAATGGCGAATATCCAGCTAGAACTGACAGGAAAGATCAAATAGCTCTCCGAAAACTAGCTTCTCACTACATTATTTGCGGGGGCAGGTTGTACCAAAGATCCCACTGTGGAATGCATAAACTCTGTGTAAACGGCGAAGAAGCAACCAGAATCATGGAAGAAGTCCACAACGGAGTCTGTGGCCCTCACATGAACGGGACGATGCTTGCCAAGAAGGTCTTGCGACGAGGGTATTACTGGTCTACCATGGAAACCGAATGCATCGAATATGTGAGAAGGTGTCACAAGTGTTAGATTCATGCCAATCTCATGCACATACCCCCATCAGAGTTACATTTCATGACCTCACCCCGGCCTTTCTCTACCTGGGGCATCGACATCATCGGCAAGATCACCCTGGCTGCTTCAAACGGGAACAAGTTTATTCTGGTTGCCATCGACTATTTCACCAAGTGGGTTGAGGCTGCTTCATACACAACTTTTACGACGGTTCAAGTCGCTCATGTCATCAAGCAGAACATCATCTACCAGTATGGCGTACCTCACGCATTCGTGTCTGACAATGGTGTTCACTTCAAGGGTAGAGCTGCAGAAGTTCTCGAAGATTTTGGGATTCAGGTCCACAAGTCCACCGTCTATCGGCCGCAAACCAACGGAGCTGTGGAAGCTGCCAACAAAACCATCAAGTCAATATTGGAAAGAACTATTCAGTCTGCAAGGATTGGCATGAACAGCTGCCGTTAGCACTTTGGGGATACCGGACATCTATCCGTACTCTGATAGGGGCAACACCCCACTCTTTGGATTACGGTATGGAAGTTGTTCTCCCTATTGAGCTTGAGGTACCATCTCTGAGGGTCTTGATAGAATCAGACATTGAAGAAGCTGAATGGCGAAGTGCGAGATTCGAAGAACTCATGTTATTCGATGAGAGAAGGCTCAAAGCCTTGTATCACGTTCAAGGGTATCAACGTCGAATCGCACGTGCTTTCAACAAGAAAGTCAAATCTAGGAATCTGCAATAAGAAGATATGGTTCTGAAGGAGATACGGGCTCCAGTTTTCGATCCTCGTGGAGAGGGTAAAACCCGTACTCTCTCTTAGGTGCCCTAGCTTGGCCATACAACGTGGATATGCCCTACAGGGGAGCCGAGCTAGAGAGGCCACGAGTAGGGCCGGGCGCGCAGTATGTAGTCGTCCATGACACCACGATAGGGTGCAGGGTCAGGACCGAGCTACGAATAGCTCGGCCCCAGGGTCTACATACCAATAACAGTATAGCCGTCCTACGTGGCAGCACGGCTATACCGCTATTGGGTTAACAGAACGGCAAAGCGTTTTGGAATAGTCTAGAATACTCTTTTACGTGATAAAAGGCGTATCCCGCGGTTTAAGGGAATGACGTGATCATTCCATATCAGATTAGGAATGTAGAATCCTATTAGATTCGGAGTACACGAGACCGAGCTACGAATAGCTCGACAGGACCAAGCTACAAATAGCTCGGTCCTAGGATCGACAGGACCAAGCTACGAATAGCTCGACAGGACCAAGCTACGAATAGCTCGGTCCTAGGATCTACAGGCCAGCAACGGTATAACTGAGCTACGTGGCAGCACGGTTACACCGCTATTGGGCTAACAGAACGGCAGGGCGTTCTGGAATGGTCTAGAATACTCTCTTACGTGATAAGAGGAGTATCCCGTGATTCAAGGGAATGGCGTGAACATTCCATATCAAGATAAGGAAAGAACAATCCTAATAAGAGTCAGATTGTGTGTACATATGGAGACAAGCCTTGCATGGGAAGTCCTATGCTTTGTGGAGACTAGTGCAATGGCATGATGATACCTAATAGGACTGATCCTATTAGGAAAGGTTTCCTAACGTGATAAGGAAACTAGGGCAACGAGGACCCTTGATCAACAAGCTAACCTATACCTATAAATACATGCATTATGCCTACAGAGAAAGGTACGCTGTAATTCGTGTTTACATGCTTTGCGTGATTTCCGGTTTCCTCCTAGTACGTGATACTAACTTAAGCATCGGAGGGCCTTTGCCACGAAGGGCAAAGGTGCTCTAACGGTTCTCTGTCTTGCAGGTTTAGAGGCATCATATGGATTCCAGAATTCTACCCTCTACACCTCGCGGAAAATTTCGGCCAAAATGGGCAGGGCCCTACATTATCAAGAAAATTCTGTCTGGAAGCGCAACTCAGCTCATCGACCTTGACGGCAACGAATTCTCAACATTGGTCAACATGGATCAGGTCAAGCGATATTACCCCTAAAAGAAGCTCGCTGGACTGAAAATCGCGAGGGCGGGCAGTGTTAGGCAAAAATTAGAGCAAGTCTGCTAAGTCGAAAACCCACATCAGGCGGCTTAGGAAAAATTCAAGACAAATCAATCAAAAGAGCTCGCTAGACCGAAAACCCGAAAGGGCGGTACTAGGCAAAAGTTAGAGCACAAAAGGAGAGTGAAAATACTCGAGCGAACCCTAGCCACAATTGTATGCATGAACTACGTCATGACCTAATTCCCTCTTAAGGATACGTAGGCATCCTCACAATGAGGACTGGTCACAATCTTTGGAAACATTTCTTGAGTTGATCCAGAGCTGTCATTCGCGATAATTATCACAATCAATGAGAATCAAAGCAGAAAATTTTCATAATTCACTTTTATTCAAACTAATTTCCTCGATTACATGGCTGAGCATGAATCTTTCACGAAATTATACAACAAAAGCAAAGCTTCGGCCCACATGAAACATGTCATGGGTCAACAATTTATCTCGGGTACATTAAGACTAAAGCAAAAGTCAATTTTGATTTTCAGTCTCTCTTGCTGCAATCTCTTGTATCAACCATCTTTTGTAACGCCCCGGAAGCACAATACTGGGATACTGATCTCTGGGAACAGTGACGTTCTCTCCAAGTACGCTAATAAGCCTGGATTGTTGCATGATTGAAGTTAGGCATGACAAAGTTTTTAGGGTCCACGAGTGGTACTGCTTGACTAACACCGAGCTGACAAAGAATGCGGTAAGGGATGTAAAAGGTCCAGCAAGTCAGACCTACCAACACTACCCGATGACGTCCCATGTTGCTCATTGTCAAGGTTGGACAGTCCAGCCAGTTCAAGCGCCAAGAAATTGTGTCCTCTTTAAGCTAGGAAAGCACCTGAATCCAACCGGGAACACTCCTGTGAAACTCCAGGTACTCCCTCTGAACAAAACCTTGTGTCTCATGAATACTATTTCATGGCACTGCCTCCAGGAGAGCAGCCTTATCACAAAGCCAAGTCTACATGAGAGGAAAAACAAGTAAGGAGCCATAGAAAGCCTAAACCCGAGCGTTGAGGTAAAAAGAGAATGTAGACACCCCAATTTTGAACCCGGAATGCACTCGGGCACTCCCGATGATGAAACAGACCAATCATGGTTACCCAAAGGCTTGTAAAAAGGGACTTGAACTTGCACCAATTAACCTAACACCACCT
>JAXBDA010006686.1:0-19995 GCA_036023075.1 Gaultheria prostrata
CCTCTCTTTCAAAAAAGGCAATGGGAATTGTTTTGTCATTTTTTTTTTTTATAGAAGCTACACCGGAACCTTAGTCCTCAACAGAGTCATAAGTCGAATACACAACCAACAGCAAACAGCAACACAGAGAGATAAACCTAAAATTAATCCAGGACTTGGCGAATGTTAAGTGCATCCCTTAACATGAACTCACGGATGGCTATGGGGGGGTTCTGAGACACCACCAAATCCTCTTCTTGTTCCGCTCCCATTCCCGCTAAGAAGTCCGCACATTCATTAGCATTACGGTATATATGAGAGAGAGTGCTTGTTGTTCTGCTTAGGAGATATTTCCCATCATTGATTATGTTGCTTTAAGGGTGGTTAGGCCCTACTCCATCGTTGAAAAGTAGAACCGCAGTTTGGGAATCGGAGTCTATCTGAACACTTGCAAGGCCCTTCTCCATAATTATCGTTAAACCTCTATAAATGCTCCAAATTTCAGTCTCTAGGCTTGAATTTGCTACCATTCTTCCATAATAGCCCAGCTTCCATTCTCCATGGTCATCTCTAAAAATGCCTCCAATTCCAGCTTTCCTTGTGCTTTCATACCAACTCCCGTCTGTATTTAACTTTAGATTACCTGCCAAGGGTGCCAACCACGGATTAGAACGATGCATAACAGGGCCAGTAATGAGAGGTGATCTGAATACTTCCACTACTTCGGATGTAAAGTCACGGATTGCTTTGAAGCTCACTTGAGGGACCGATTCTAAATTGTCAAAGCTTTTGCGGCCAGTTTTGTCATATTTACCCATAGCATTTTATTGGTATTTTGAAAACGTAAAATGTGAGCCAACCTCAAAATAGTGACCACACCAGAAGGTGTTTTCCTCTTAAAAACCATGCATATATCCGATCTAAAAAATTAGAAAGGGGTTTTCAATGTGTTTAAAGGTAGGGTGACTTCATAATTTGGGGACCCTATCTCATACAGTCTTAATTTGCTCTTGGTTACATTTATCTGTATTGAATTGCATTCGGATTAAGCTAGAAACATGTATATTCAAAATAGGAGTAGTAGTATTCCTCCGTCCATTTTTTATGATCCACTATTCTATTTTAGGTTGTTCTTTAGCAAATGTCAATTTTCACAAGATAGTAGGTAAAAGTTGGTGCATTTTCTATTTTACCCTTTTAAGTAAATGCGATTTTGAAAATTAATAAGTAATAGTGTAATGAAATAAAGGATAATTAAAAAGTTAGAATGTTTAAAGTGCAACGATAATTTATTCATAAAAAGAGGTAGGGAGTTCGACACTTAAAAAAGGCATGAGATGGTATAACCTAATTTATCCTATTTCAAGAACCTACACATAAAAGAATCAAGGTGGTTGCCATTTTTTTGATCATTTCAGACCAAAATGCCCCTTCTCTGTGCATGTTAGGTGTGTTGCGTGGAGGGTAATTTCACTATGTTTTACAGATTACCATATTGCCCTTATCAAACTTTTGATGTTTTTCGTGTGAGTCCTATGACTGTGTATTTTGTCCAAATGTGCGGGGTATTTGGAAAAATACAATGTGAATCTTCCCCAAATTAGGCATCAACTAATTATATAAGTAAACAAATTAATTGAGAGAAAAAATTGACATTTGCTCTCTTTTTTTTTTGGTTTAATTGATTGTCTAAATAGCCATTTTTTGCCTCATGTAAACCTCTAGAAGTTTTTTTTTTTGGACTAAATGTCATTTTAATGAAGTGTTATTTACCGAAAAAGAAAAACAACAATAATGTCGTCTAATTAAATTTCAGCTTGAAAAGGTGATATGGAACTTGTACTCTTAATACAAATACCTAACTCTCCACAAGATAGGTGTCGTAGAGACCCATGCCTAACTTTTTTTTTTCTTTTATTATTTAATACTTCCGTTACGAAAAATTATAATTGAGAGTTATATGAGCTAGGGGATCTTTTTAATGTGTATTAGGGGGTGTGCCACTAACTTGATTTTTTTATGTGAAAGTTCGAAAAACGCGTTGAATTTTTATAATTTTTTATGTGATGTATTGTGAGGGGATGATCTATCTCAAAAAGTACAATAAGATGTCTTTTAGCTTTTGAAGTTAGTGGAACGGGACCTTAGTGTATAGGTGCATTTACATGAACCGATAATATGTTAATTAGAAGATGGAGCAAGAGTATGACACTGAGAGGGGCCAAAGTGCAATTTGTGCCGTTAAAATGTGCAAATTTTCCTTTCTTCTTGTTTTTCTCTGTTGTTCTCTCCCTTTCAAACCCTCCACAAACAAACAAATACTTTCCGATGTACCAAAAAAAAAAAAAAACCCTCCACAAACCCTTATACTTCTACATCAAAATTGAAGGCCAGGACTCGAGAATCTCGCTAAAAGGGAAGAGGAGAAGATGATCTACACCGAGAGAGATGCGTTTTGATCGGGAAAAAGTCAAATTTGGGCAAATTTTGAGATTCGAGCATTTTGGGGGGTTTTTGCTCTTTGAGGTAGGATTTATGCTAAATTTTTATATATGGATATGTATATGTGTTGGTATACACTAATTCTGAGCTTTTATTAGAGTAATCAAATAACAGATTAAGCCCTAGTTGATGTGTTCTGATACGTATGATACACATGAGTTTGGTTAGAGATTTGTGTATTTATGTATGATTATGATAGGGATTATAGTCATTTTGACGTTCTTGATCATTTCAAGTATGGGATTGCCTTGCAATGTGAAATTATTAAGTTTAAGTTGAGTAGAACATGAGCGAGTTACTTTATGCATACCATATGTTTGATAAAAAGTATGTAACTTAGATGATTACTTTTCTAAATCAAGTATTATCTTCTTTGTTTATTTAATATACTTGTGGGCAATTCTTGATTTATGGTTTTGGTGCTTGTTACTAAGTTTTTTTTTTTTTTTTTTTTTGTGGAGACTACATTGATTTTATCTTATTTTGGCTTATTTTGATGAATTTGGGTGATTCAAGAAATTTTGGCTATTTTAGATGCTTTGGGTTTTAGGCCAAGTATTGAGATATTAAGATTGCGATTTTTGTTCGATGATAAAGGAGAAGTCGCTTTTCTTGGGACATCCCGAAGAGAGTGGGAAGCTTTTATGGGATACATACTACCTTGGGGTCAGATGAGCTTTTGGGGAACTACAGTAAGTACAAGCTTGCGCCCTACCTGTATTAGGAGATACAATAGTGACTTGGCTTTGGGGTGGTTTCTCCGTGGACAATGCCACCTTAAATCGTTTTTTTAGTCTTCATTATATACTCCCCTTTATTTTAGTAGGCGCCGGTCTTCTTCATCCGGCTGCATTGCATCAATAGGGATCAAATAATCCATTGAGTTGGGTCACCGAAGAGAGAATTCGGGTCAAATGTGACACCGTCGGTGAAAGTCCGTAAATGCGTGCGGGGTAGGATGCTTTTTCCTTTAGGTTAGTAGCCAGTAAAGTGCGTATGAGCCGCAAGTGGTGGCTAGCTCATGTGGTAGAGCTCTTGAATGCCCCGCACTGCATCCTGGGATTGAGTCCCGTTCCCCCTCCCCATGTAATAGATTAGGAATGACGACTGACAAAAAAAAAGAGTGCATATGAGCCCGAAATGTACGTGTTTGGGGGGTTTGTGCTGGTGAACAACTTATAGAATTTGTCGTAATTTTAGTTGGGTCACTAGAGAGTTTGGGTCAAATGTGCTGCCGTCGGTATGAGTCCGTAAACCCGCACAGGATCGGTTGTTATGTCCTTCTGGTTAGTAGCTCGTAAAGTGCATTTGTGCCGGAGATGTTTGGTTTTCAGTTGTTTGTGTCAGTGAACAACTCATAGAATATGATATCTTGGGGTTGAGTAATTTAATATAGGGTAAATAGCAAAAACACCCCCTCATCTATCACCGTTTTGCAGGGACACCCCCTCATCTATAAAACTCAGCACTCACACCCCTTCATCTATGAACCGTTAGCAGGGACACCCCCTCCGCGTCATTTCCGTCCATTTGTTGGATGGAAAATGGATTCCAACTCATTTAAGACAAATATATCCTCTCATTTTGGAGGGAAAATTTCCCTCCACTTTTCCTCCCATATAATAGTTGTCCTGACCTACATTTGGAGCAAAACTCTCTCTCTCCCTCTCTCTCTCTCTCTCTCCTTCCTTCCTACCCCTAATCTCAAATGGCTTCCATGGATTCCACTGGTTCAAGCAGAGTGGACTACCCCACTTGTCATTGTGGAATGCCAACACCCATCCACACATCAAAATCCATAGCAAATCCTGGGAGGAGATTCTTAGGGTGTATTAACTACAAGGTAATTTGAAAGAACACCAACTATGTTCTACTATGATTTTATACAAATATGATCTTATGCAAATCTGATTTTATGCGGACCCCAAAAAAATGCGGCTATTTCTTTTGGATTGATCCATCTAGTAAAGAAAAGGAGTTGGAGGATGCAAACAAGTTCCTTCAAAAGGAGAACCAACACCTGTTATTGAAGCAAGAAGAGATGGGAAATATAAACAGGCTTGGGCAAAAAAAAAAAATCAAAGAGGGGTCATTTAGTCGATTGATTAGGGTTTTGGTTTGATGGTCTTCGTTTTCATCGATTGAAGGAGAAATGCACACATTTTTCGAGTTTGATCGAAATGAAGGGGAGATGAAAACTGTTTGGTGTTTGCCCTAATAAGAGAGGGGGCAATCACGTAATTGTATCCAATTCTGTTAAGCATTTGAACGGAAATGACGCGGAGGGGGTGTCCCTGCTAACGGTTCATAGATGAAGGGGTGTGTGTGCTGAGTTTTATAGATGAGGGGGTGTCCCTGCAAAACGGTGATAGATGAGGGGGTGTTTTTGCTATTTACCCTTTAATATATGTTTTGGTTGGCTCAGAGGTTATAACTTCTGGTATTCTCATATTGATTTCATGGATTACCTTCGGCATTTGGAACTTGACCTTGGTGTAGTATTTTAATACAGTAGCATTCTTTGGAACATTTTATTGGAAAAGGAAAACAAGAAAAAAAAACTTTTCAATATAAACTAAAAAGAAAAAATGTATAAAGTTTTGTAAATCATCCTTTGCATGTTCATATCTATTTGTTTAGCGTATTTCCTATGTGAGCATGGGAGAAGATCAATTCTAACTCTTAGAAATGTTAGGTAAATGAAGGGATGGCTTACAAAGTGAACAATTGTTAGGTAAACAAGGACCTTGGTTATACATATCCGAGTATAAGATTACATAAATCTATTTCTTACGATCTAAAGAAAGTTGAGATTATTTTTTTGAGGACGTACGGTCTTATTTTTGAAATATAATGCTCTATTGTCTTTTTATAAGGAATGTACGTATAGAGTACTTCTTGAAGTAAAACATGTGCAAGCAAGTATTCAATGTGAAATCAACAACATATATTTCTCAATGTATTTTCGTTTAAATGTTTTCCAAAAATCTCGTGATATATAAATGGACAAAAATTTGGAAGGAGCACGACACGAGACACCGTGCGCGGTGGAATAAAACTAGTACATGATAAAGCTGATCTCTAATAACCTTTTGGTGGCTATATATGCTAGATTAAAAGAATTCATACATTTTTCAACCACTACATTTTTTAGAGTCCGACTATTCGCATATATCACACGTGCACAGATCAATCATAGATGACATGTGGGCCAATTTCAGGATCCCATACGAACGATCGGAATCGTCCATTACATTTAAAATATTATTACAAATATTTCCGTAAAAAGTCAGCTTAATTGGATGACCGTAAAAACTTGATCCAATCTTCTAACTTTTCATTCAAACTTTCATGTAGATTTTGGATTTATTTTAGAAGATTGGATCAAGATCTTATTTTCATCCAATTAAGCTGATTTGCACTAGGCTTCTTGAAAAATTACTTTAAATTTCATGAACGGTTCGGATCATTTGTGTGGGACCCAAAAGCGGGCCCCACATGTCATCTGTGCATAATTTGTGCACGTGCCTTTTATCAGTACCCCATTTAGATACTGGTAGATAGCCTATCTTTATGTTTTTGTTTTTGTTTTGTTTGTTTTTTTCCCCTTTAAATTATGGGGGTTGAACTTTGGAAACATGAATAATGAGGGGAAAATAAGGTATTCCAACTTTGCCAGGTTAAGATGAAAATTTCCTACTCATAACTGTAGGTGCTATCTGTGATTATCATAAACCTTAGGGGAAGCCAGTGATTTTACCACAAAACCAATCACCCAGTTCGCCACTGCGTACTACAATTGTGTATGTACAGTTGCAGTTCAAGTCGACTGGTGAAGAATGTTTGGTCGCGTAATCTGGAATCGTTTATTGCCTTTCAATCTTTGATGCCTATAACGGTTTCGTTTATTCCTCATTCCTTATCACCTTTCCCCCAGCAATTTATTTGTTTTGTCATTTTCAGAACGACACCCAGTTTACTTGAAACTAGGGTTTAGGGTTTATCTGAACTCCTATACTTCGTTGTATGATTGGTAACAGTGTTGGGTATTCCTGTATCTTGGCTGTAGAACAATCATATTCCGAGATTTCGTGAATTTTTTTGCTGTATTGATATGTCTGCGCTTTGTGTTCTTTCAGATTTCTCTTTGTGCTCGTGAATTGCATTCTCTTTCTTGAGAGAGAGAGAGATTAGTTATTGTAGCTTCAGAAACATTGAATTCTGTAGAATTGATGACTCGAGGAAAGGAAATTGGAGGAAAAACGGGTTCTTTTCCAAAACCCCCTCTGTTTTGCGTTAAATGGTCTTGGGATGCCCACGAAACCCCTAAAAATTCCAATACTCACTGCAAACTTGAGACTCCTTGGATATTCAAATCTCTTCAAAATATTGGATATGTGGCGTTCAATTTTGCAAAAACATTTCCAATAGCCACACCTTTAGGGATCGGAAATGCGTTTGAGCAAGATGGAAAACCTAAAATTGGCCCCAAAATCAGTTTTGAAACAAAGAAGAAGAAGATATTGACTCCCGAAGAACAAGGAGAGGCCGAGCTGAGAGCGCTAGCTGTTGCCCTTGGGAGTGGGAAAGAAGCTACGGTGATCGAGTTTTACTCTCCCAAATGCAGGCTTTGCAATTCTTTGGAGAAGTTTGTGTTGGAAGTGGAGAATAGGAATTCTGAGTGGCTTAACATTGTCATGGCCGATGCAGAAAATGATAAATGGTTGCCCGAGGTACACCCTCTAGACTCTTTCTTGGTTATTTTTCTTCCATTTTACTAATTATAAGACGTACCAAATTTGAAGCAATGTTAGCTGTTTTTATCATCATATTTACGTATATCATTACCGTCCATCATTTTATTGATGACTGAAAACTGAAACCATATGTTTGTTGTTTCATATGGTGTTTCTTGTTAGAGTTTCCCATATATTTATCTGCTGTTATCTTACTTTAATTTGCAGTAAGCTTCTGTTGCTTAGTTGTGTAACTGGTGACAACTCTCAAGTTGTTGCATTCACATTCATAAGTACGTGCGTTTTGACTATATTCTTTTGAGTAGCGATAATGTCATCCGCATGGAATGGTTTTTGGGTATCCGTGGTTCAGGATAAAAAAACGTCATCTGAGTTCTTTGAGTAGACAATTTTGTTCTCGACTTCCTTGCCTCTTTTCGGATTTGAGATTCCCATTCCAGTCTTTGCCATTCTCTCTCTTACGTCGAAAGTAGCTGCTTCAACTGTAGCTGCTCCAATATTTGATAATCCCTTTTATTTCTCATTAAACGAATGGCATCTTGCAACTCTGCTGAGCAAGGGTGTTCCAATTGTTACATTGCAAAGACAAGAAGAACATAAACAAGGAGGTTTGCATACTTGCATTTAACAAGTTCTTCACTTACATGTGTTAATTTCCTAGTTAATGTTCAAAGAACTTGAAGGAATTTGGCCGATGTACAGCAGAGTTGCAACAAGTACTGCATGTGTTGAGGGAATATATGGATCTGCGGATTTGATTTCATTCTCTTTGGGTAAGAGGAGAGCAATGTTTGGGCCTTAACTGGAAAGAGTTTTGCCCACACGATTTTCACCCTCCTGTCGACGGAAGCCAAACCAATAGAGGTGTTCCCGTCTTTTTGGTAATTGACTTAAGTGCTTGCATTAGCTTTTTTTTTTTTTTTTTTCTGCATAAGGAATCCTTCCAACAAGGACACATTCATCGTTGGGTTTAACCATATACTTTCGAAAATGGGGTTTAGCATATAAGAGTTTGGTGGAGTACCTAAAAGCTTTTCTCTCTAGTCTTGGAATTTATTATTATTGTTTTTTTGCTGAGCTTGAGACTGTTCGTCAATATTTAAGATGAGCTAGTGAACCATGGTCATTCCTAGGGGTGTAACCGGTTCGGTTCGGTCCGGTTCTTGGGCATTTTAGACTGAACCGGGGAAAACCGGTTCAGAGAAAGCATAGAACCGAACCGGTTTTTTATAGATTGGTTCGGTTCCTATTCGGTTCGTCCCGGTTCGGTCCAGTTTAGGAGTCGGTTCGGTTCGAGAGCGAGAGAGAGACAAAGAAATTTGAAGATCTACACAAACAGAGACAAAAATCTACACACAAACACAAATCTACACAAATTTACAAACTCACTTAGATTTACAGGTGTCTACACAAATATATACACCAGAAAAGAAAATAAATGCAAGGTAAACATAAATTGGTAGAGAGAGTACAGGTCGAGAGAGATTTAGATCTATATATATATATACATAGATCTGGACCGGAGTGATGATGGCCTCTCTGACTTTGAATCTTTGATGGCATCTCGAGTCACGGCGGCGGTGGCATCTCGACTCTACGGTGTCGGCGGAGGCATCTCGAGTCGAAGCAGAGGAGAGGAGAGGGAGATGTTGACTGTTGAGACATGAGAGTCAGAGAGAGATGAGAGGATTTTTCGATTTGGGTTTCGTTTCTACTTTCCAGAGAGAGAGACGAGAAGAGATTTAGCTGGGTTGGAATGTTAATAGGAAAATCAGATTTGTGAAAGTTGTATATATAGGTCATTAGAAGTATATAATAAATATATTAATTATCCGTTAGAATCAAGAAGACTAGGTCAGCCAAGCGGTAAAGACCTGGCCTTCTATAAGCAAGGTCGTAGGTTCGATCCTCACCTCTTACATTTTTCAACATATATATGAATACCGGTTCGGTTCATGTTAAAAACCCCCCGAACCGAGAACCGAACCGATTTTTAAAATTTCGAATTCTTACAAACCGAACCGAACCGGCCAAAGAAAAAAACCGAAAAAAAACTCGGTTCTGACCGGTTCGGAAGTTCGGTTCGGTTCTTCAGTTTGTATGTTCACCCCTAGTCATTCCTCACGGGTATTTCAGTCAAGCTTTCTTTTAGCTCTTCAAGCCATTTGAATAATTCTGCACCCAACACTTTTTTTTTTTCCTTCTCAAATGTAAGGTGTTATGCATCACACGTATCATAGATTGATTTCTTTGGGTTTGTGCCATATGTTTTACTGGAGGTTCACTATTGACATTTTTTTTCCCCATCTTTTTTAGTAGTGTCTGAAGTTGTTGAGAAACGATTTTTTAATGACAAACCTAACCTGTCATTATTTGAATTCCAGTTTGGATCCTGCATTTTCCTCGTGTTGTTTTTGCATAATCTTGACTGTACGATGCTGTAATTGATCGATCTTAATTTGATTTCATTGCAGCTCCTCCACTATGACATAAGATACGTTCCTTGCTTTGTGATACTGGACAAGCAGGGGAGGGCACTAGCAAAGACTGGCGTCCCGAACAGTCGGCTACATGTTGTAGCAGGTGTTTCTCATCTTCTGAAAATGAAGCATCCCCGAGAGAATTAATTGTGAAATTTGAACTTCATGTTCCATACCAACTAAAGGTGAATTTCTCTCCTCTCATATAAACGAAGTTTCTCAACAAGAAATTAATTACAAGAACATTCTTTTTGCGTGATCATATGCCGTTTTACATGTACAGGGCTGAAAAATTTCTCTTTAACACTCACCACATCTGTAGGGAAGATGGTACATCCATGTAAAATGTTACCGGTTTGTTTCGTGAACTTCTCTAATCCATGTATTTTGCTTTGGATGCATTTTCATCTCCATTTCCATCAACTGTTTCTCCAGCACTCCAATAGCTTTTGAATCCATTTGAGTGTCAAAAAACAGTGTGCCAGCACAAAATAACAAGGAGATGTCTATGCAGGCTCATCAAGTGGTAGATGAAATTTACTCATGGGCTAATACTGCATCAAGAGGTCTTGTCAAGAACATTCTCTCACATGGGTCCATATCTAAAGAGACAACACTTATCCTCGTAAATGCACTCTACTTTAAAGGGATTTGGTACTCTGAATATAAATTTGATGCTACCTGAATGTAGAAAATTCTAGTATCTTCTCAATGGGCGTACTATTTTAGTTCTGTTCATGACTAGTGGTCTAAGATATCGTTTTTGATAGTTTCAAGGTTCTTAAAATGGATCCGAGGGTGTTGTAGGGCGCCCCTGTAATGCGGCATCCATGCCATTGATCTCGGTAATCAACGGCTTGGATTTCATCTTGGCAATGGACGGCTCGGATCTGCAAGGTGCCAAGATGAAATCAAGACCATTGAAAAACACATCCAACGACTCGGATGTCGCACTACATGGGTGCCCTCAAGCACACCCCTGTTTCTCCTTAAAATTCGTTACTATCAAAGTGAGAAATCCCATGATTTCTATATGTACTTTTTTCTCCAGGATGAACAAGATAGGTTACAAAGTCTTCCAGTGCAGTTTGATTCCGATTCCAGATTCCGGGTTTCTGAATTAATCAGAAGTTAAGGAAATAGAAACTTGACGAATTTTGGACCTTGAAATTTAATTTCTCGTTCGATTTTGAGAATCCGAGAGAGTGATGCATAATTCAGAGGATCGATGTCTCATTACTTATGTAAAAAATGTTTCAAAAAGCTTGTATTGAGGTAGATGCGAAGGGCACCGAGCCAGCAACCATTACTAATATGCGGAGATCAATGTGTAAACCTCATCGGCCAGAAATTAATCAGAAGTTAGTGTCTCGTTTCCAATCATCCTTTCCTGTTTATGATCAGAGAACAGAGATCGGGTTTAATTTTTTTCACAGCAGCAGTTCTAAATCCAATCTGTGATGATTGACTAATTTTCTTGATCCTATTAACGGAATGGTAATTTTGTTGTTTTTAGGTTTACAAGCCAGTAGGAGAATTGGTAGGCTTACAGTTCATAGTACTTCAAGTTTTTACATAATGAATTAGTATATCATTAGTTGCTATTAATTTTTATGGAGTTGTAAAGCCTGAGATTTGGGTGTTAATTTTCTCCCTCTTAGGTCTTGGGTTCGAATCCTCATAGTTGCTAGTATTAATTTTTATGTTGCAAAAATCTATTGCATTCATCTTCTTCCCCAAGAAAACAGACCCCTACGAAATTGCACAACCCATGAACCTGTCCTGTCACCTAGGGTTGCAAACGAGCCGAGCTTTAGAATGTTTAGGTTTTATTTATTAAGTTTTTAAACGAACCTGAGCTGGGCTCGATGAAAATTCGACGATCCGAGCTCGAGCCGAACTTGGTTAGGTCTGAGTCGAACTTAATTTTTTTCACGAGTCTTAACGAGTTAAAAATATTAGATATTTATGCTCTCATACAGGTCTAGAACTTTAAATAAAATTTCATTTCTTACATGAATGAGTTGATATGTATATAGAATTGTGAAAACATATTACTTCCTCCGTCCCTTTTATAGTGTGTACATTTTCATTTTGGGTTGTCCCTTAATAAGTGTGTGTTTTGAAAAGTTAGTGGGTACATTTTCTATATTGCCCTTAAAAGTAGATTCCTTTTTAAAAAGAAAGTGGGTATTATTATATTGATAATGGTAAGTAATAGAAAGTAGATGTAAAAGTTGTAAAAGTTGATGTGAGAGAAAAATAGTTGAAATTCCCAAGTAACACACTTAAAAAGTGATGGAGGGAGTACAATTTAAGATTATAACACTTTTAAAAGTTTACACATGTACAAGTTATAAAAAGGTTCATGTTCGGCTCATTTACTAAACGAGGTTTGAATTGAGGCTCAAGTTTGATTCATTTAGTACTCAAGTCGAACTCGAACGAGCTTTTACCGAGTAAAGCCTCGAACAGTTCACAAACAGCTCAGTTCATTTGCAACCCTAATTGAGCCGAATACTGTCAGGTTCAGGTTCAGCTCATTTATTAAACGAGCCTAGAATTGAGGCTCAAGTTTGATTCATTTAGCACTCAAGTCGAACTCGAACGAATTTTTACCGAGTCAAGCCTCGAACAGTTCAGTTCATTTGCAGAGTCTTAAGTGTCACCTCTTTCCTTTCATAAGCTTGACGAATAAGAGTCAAAATTTTGTTAACTACATTAAACTATACAATATGGGAAAGGAGATAAAAATACCAAATTCGTTCGCCTTATGTCTAGTTCACCATGAAATTGGGCCTCGGAATTAGTTTAAGTGGACAAAAACTAGTCCGAACAATAGAGTTATAAAAAAATTTACGTGAGTTCACATTAACTATGCTAAGCCCAATAGAGTATTCAGGTTTCCTAACTTGAGTTGATTTCCATTTCCTTATAGGATTCGTACTATAAATCAAGGGATTAAAAAAAATACCCTCAGAAGAAACCTTGGCCATCACGAAGTCCAAACACCTATATATATATATACAAACACATAATAGCACAAACCCTCAAAAGAAAGAGATTAACAATGGAGTTTTGCACACGGGTTGCCAATCAGTTGATGTTAAAGAAGATCCAAGACGATTTCGATGAGAACATAGTCTCTTCTCCCCTATCAATCAATGCGGTTCTAAATATGGTGGCTGCTGGATCCACAGGCGATACTTTGAAGCACATGTTAGGCTTTCTTGGGTCCGAAAACATCGACGAAATCAATTCAAAATCAAGGAAGATGATGGCGGTGGCAGCAGGGGTGGTGATGGTGGGTCCTCTGAAAACGTAAATAATGGTCCGATTTTGACCATTCTCAATGGAGCTTGGGTCGATGAACGTTTTCCTCTAGTTCCTAAATTCAAAGAGGAGATTCTACAAGGTATTTTCAAGTGTGAAGCCAACAATGTTGATTTCAGAACTAAGGTAATATTTCTGTCGCAAATTTCCTCGACCAGTATGCATATTCTCTATAGTACGCCTTTAATTTATTTTTACGTCGTTTTAAAATTCGTAAAAAAGTTAAATAAATAGGCATCATCTTTGTGTGTGTCAAAATATTTGTGAGGGATCTGAAACCTCAATTTGATGTTTTCCGCAAAATATCAATGTTTAACTGAAACAAACTTGAAGATAGCTGAAGAAATTACATGCTTTTATTAGTGATTTTGAACAATGCAATGTCTACGCAGGCTAATCAAGAGGTCTTATCAAGGACATTCTCTCATCTGGGTCTATATCTGGAGAGACGATGCTCATTCTTGCCAATGCACTATACTTCAAAGGGATTTGGGACTGTGACTATAAATTTGATGCAAGGCGGACTAAAAAATGAAAATTTTATCTTCTCAATGGGAGCACTGTGTCTGTTCCTTTCATGACTAGCAATAGACGAAGCTACTATTGCGGATCGTTTGATGGATGGATTCAAAGTCCTTGAAATTCCATATCAAAGTGCGAAACCCAACGACTTCTCTATGTACTTTTTTCTTCCTGACGAGCAAGATGGGTTGCCAAATCTTCTTGCGAAGTTCAATTCTGATTCTGGATTTCTACATCAAGAGTACTTCGAGTTAACGGAACAGGTCCTTGAGGAATTTTGGATCCCGAAATTTAAATTCTCGTTCGAGTTTAATGTTTCTAAGGTCATGGATGACCTTGGGGGATCATTGTCTTTAATTAAGAATCCGATAGACTTATCCGAGATGATGCAAAGTTCAGAGGATGCCCCATTCTTTACTTCAGAAATTTTCCAGAAAGCTTATATTGAGGTAGATGAGAAGGGCACAAAGGCTGCGGCCATGACTATTTATAGCAAATCTACAGGAGGTTGTTTGCGTATGCCAGAGAACAAGAATTTTAGTTTCGTTGCTGATCATCCTTTTGTATTCATGATAAGGGAAGAGAGCTCGGGTTTAATTTTTTTCACTGGAGCAATACTCAATCCAGTCTAGGAGGATTGACTAGGTTCTTGTTCTTATGGTTATAACGGAATGGTTTGGTGGAACATTAGTTGTTTTTTTTTTTTTTTTTTTTTTTTTTTTTTTTTTTGCATAACTGGAGTTTTGACATGTTATAAAAGTTTACACTTTATGATTTTAGTTTTCTTTATAATTGTCAAGTATCCACCCCATTGCAACCACCACCACTTTTGCCTTTGCCAGTACCATTTTTTTAATTTTATTTTTTTGCAAACAATTGTTATTTTCGTTGTTAGTAGCTTTTATTTATTGCCAGCAAAATTTGGACAAAACGTACTGTTTTTTTTTTTTTTTTGTAATTAGCAAAGGGTCTTGCTAACGGGTGCACTTGCACCCGTTAAAAGTATAAAAAAGTACACTTGTTGGGTTCCGCTTGTACTTTAAAGTACACTTTTTAAATATACTTGCACTTTGAAATACACTTAAAAATATACTTTCAAGTATAAGTGAGACTCACAAGTGGACTTTTTTGTACCATTAACAGATGTAATGTTGCATCCGTTAGTATTTATTTGGAATGAAAAGTTAATACAAAGGTAGCTTAAGCAACACAGTGTCAATCCGTCCACGAACACCACTAAACAGGTTGGAATGCCTGAATGTAACATCCTAAAGGGGTTGGCACATAAGTCTCGGACAATCATCCAAATCCCAAAGAGAAGATGGTTGGCAAGGAGCTATACATCCAAAGAAAATACCAGCAATGTACCTAAAAAGAAGTAATCGCAAATACCACAAACTCAATGTCGGACTGTTTTTCTACCATCTTTCTTAAAATTAATTGGTTTTAGGAAGCGCTTCAATAGAGTCTTTTATGGCATTCGATATCACACCCGCAAATCTGTTTTTAGATTGGTTGTAAGGAGTGATATTGTGTAATCAAATCCACGGGACACTCCTGACCGAACATGGAGCAAGAATCATGGGGACTAAATCTACAAAGCAAAACCAGCAGAAGTAAGTAACATCTCCTATTTGGATACTTGCATTGTCAAAACCAGAATTCTAGCGCAAGGCATAACCATATCTATCGTTCCCTACTATCTCGCTCTACCTAGAGATGGCAACGGGGCGGGTTGGGGCGGGTTTTGATAATCCTGGTCCAAATCCTAAAATTCTCGAACGACCCCTAACCTGACCGGGTAATTTATTTGTACCCCAGCCCCGCCCCTATCGGGTATCGTGTTTACCTGACTCCAATATTAGTCAGTACAAATGATTAAAGTTCACAAAAGAACTATTACAACTTAACGAAAATGTACTATCTAATGTTGTATTTTAGTTGTAAAAATAAAATTATAAGAATACAAATAAGATTGGATGGATATAAGGGAGAAAATATAATTTCATATATACATATAAGAGTATATAAATATAATTATACATATATATATGTATGTCGGGGCGGGTATATTGGGGCGGGGTGACCATACCCCTGCCCCTACCTTAACCCTGGCGGGTTTTCTAAAATCACCCTTGCCCCTACCCGTTACGCATAAAAATAGAAAAAAACCCTACCCTATCGGGGGGGATAGGGTGGGTTTAGGGCGGGACAGGTTGAATTGCCATCCCTAGCTCTACCCCGATTCTCATGAATTTCACTACCAAGTAAAAAATAAATTCTTTTTCTTGTAGCCCGTTTGGCACTCAATTGATTTACTGATTTTTTTGGACCTATAAAGATCATTCAAAACCGTTCATTATTCTTAAAATATTTGCACTCTTTTTCTCCATTAACCTGAACATTACAAACAACAATACATTACAAACTACACACTATACTGTTTTGAAATACATTTGACTACCTGCAAAAAAATAGTTCAATCTGATATCGGTAAGGACTTATTCAGAATTCGTAGGGTGTCCTACAAAATCTGAAAAAGCCCTTATAGATATCGGATTGAAATAGTTTTTTTTTTGCAAAAACCTGAAAAAAAAAAATTTTAAGAATAATAAGCGGTTTGAATCGTTTTTGTGAGAATCCGAAATATATCCATAAAAATCAATAAATCAACTAAGTGCCAAACGAGACTTTAGCAACACAAATTAGAATCCCCCTCAAAACCCCCCAAAACTAAATCGTTTCGTTTGGGGGATGGCAGCCACTACCGTCCCAAAGGGACGGCAGGCCCCCTTTGAATATACTATCTCTTACCTCAATTCAATAACATACGCACAAGGATTGTCAATACTAATCACGTACGCATCTTTGTTTTTGAAAAAGTCTATCCTTCCTTTTGTTTTTTAGAATAGGGAGAAATTTTTTATTAATCATTGAGCAATATTGATACAGTAGGCCTTAAATGATGCAACCGATCAGAACACAGGAAGACCTACAACGCCATTATATTTATCTTACACAACAAAACAGAGTGGAAATAATAAAACACAACTAGATAAAACACATGCAATCCTAAAATCCACTCCAAAGCACCACTGCGATGAGAATTCGGCAACCCTGCAATACAAAGCTATGCACAAAACAAAAAGTGACTCCCTACCAAACGGACTTTTGACAATCTAAAAAAAAAGCCCCCGTTAAAGTCTATCCTTCCTTGACAATAGGGCTTCGTGCCATGCAATAAGGCCTAGTTTGGCTTAATAACCATTTTGATTTTGTTTTTTTTTGTTCTTATTCATTTTTTTTCATTAGTTGGTTTTTTGTCAATTTTTTTGCGGATCATTGATCGGTTTCCACGAGAGGTATCTAAAAAGTAAAAAACTATGACAAAAATCTTTAAAAAGTTCACTCAAGTAAAAAATAATTCAAAGCAGATAGTTTTTTGTATGTGTATAATACGTATCTATTAATTCTGACGTTTTTCAAGTTTGCTTTAAATTTTCTTACTTTTCTGCTTTTTTGTCAAGACAAACCAATAACTTAAAAAAATGTCATGACAAACTAACAATTGTGCAATTTTTTATGAATAAGGATGAAAAAATAATAATAACAAACTTAAAATTGCTAGCAATTTGATAGCAGGACAGAGATCCTTAACGGCCTCATTTTTGTGATCAGCCGTTTATATATCAGATCTTATCGAGACCATTAAGCATGCTAAAAATTGTGTTGTATATTGCATGTTGATCGGGATCGATTAAGATGATTTCTAGATGTGTTAATGTTGAAAAAAAATATTTGTCACACTAAATCAAACTCGATCACTCATTTAAAAATACACCCATACTGGTCATCTCTTGATTGCTATCCGATCTATATCAGTTATGATATAGATGATGGCCTCGACAACCTCTAAAAAATAAACAATTTCGACCATCTATACCCAATAAAATAAAAATGCTTCATTAGGTATCCTAGTTTGATTTGATTTGATTTTCTCTTTCAATCACTTGAAGTTATACCCTATAAAATATTAAGGTTTCCTAAATCCTAGGTATGACTTGATTTCGTTTAATTTCCTTATTCTGATTTCTCGGATTTCTAGTTCCTTTTTAGAACGGAACACTATAGTAGAGTTCTAGACAATCTCTGTAACTTATAAATACACAGCCGGGTTGCAAAAAGTACAAACACTCACAACCCTAAAAACAAAGAGATCAACAATGGAACAAACCCATAAAAGAAAGAGACCGACACTGGGACAAATCACGAAAACAAAGAGACCCAAGATTGTGAATCAGTTGATGGTCAAGCAGATCCAAGACGGTTTTGGCAAGAACATAGTCTCTTCTCCCCTATCGATCGATGCGGTTCTAAACATGTTAGTTGCCGGATCAACGGGTCGTACTTTGGAGCATATGTTGGGCTTTCTTGGATCCAATCATCCAAAAACATCGATGAAATCAATGCGAAATCGAGGAAGATGATGGCAGTGGCAGAAGGTTGTGGGTCCTCTGAAGATGCCAGTAATGGTCCGATTTTGACCATGATCAATGGGGCTTGGGTTGATCAACGTTTTCCTATTGTACATAAATACGAAGAGGAGGCTCTAAAAGGTATATTCAAGTGTGAAGCAAACACTGTGGATTTCGCAGCCAAGGTAACATTTAGGGCCACTTAGTAAAAAATCCAAAATATTTGACATTTTTAAAGGGAAGGACAAAGAATTTTTGCAATCAAACATAAAGACAAGGGTGATGCATGATTACTAAAATATCCTCATGCAAAACTAGTTAAGTGTCACTAATTTTTGAAAGTTGAAAAATCAAAAAAAAAAAAAAACTCTCATACCCGGTCAACCACCACCCCACCTCCGGCGACCACTTCCGGCCCACCACCACCACCATCTCCGGCGACCAAAAAAATTAGTGAAATGTCACTAATTTTTAAAACTTATAATTTCGTACAGGAAATTCAAAAAACAACTCCTACCTCCGGCCAACCCCTACCCTACTTCCGGCGACAAAAAAAATTAGTGAAATGTCACTAATTTTCAAAAGTTGAAAAATCAAAAAAAAAAAAAAACAACTCCAACGTCCGGTCGACCACCATCCCACTTCCGGCGACCAAAAAAAATTAGTGAAATGTCACTAATTTTTAAAAGATGAAAATTCAAAAAAAAAAAACAACTCCTACGTCCGGCTGACCATCACCCCACCTCCGGCGACCACTTCCGGCGACCAAAAAAATTAGTGAAATGTCACTAATATTTAAAAGTTGAAAAAAAAAAAAAAAGGTTACCCGGGTCCAGTCAGAGAATTACCTCATAGATATCGGGAAAAAAAAGCAAACAGTAAAGGATGCCTTTTCCATTTGGCTATCCTTCGTTCTCAAATCGGTGCTTATTGATGTCAATCAAAGTAATGAGAAAAGAAAAAATCAAAATCCATAACAAACAGGGCCAGTTAGCCATAAATCCACTATTGATCGAGGTAATTTTCAAATCGTTCCTCTCTGTATCGACTTCAATTCAACAATCGATCTCCATTGGTGATGTTTTAGTTTGAATTTTGATGCATGTTGAGTTAGGTAAGCATATAAGTTGTGATTGCACGCTTTATGAACTTTTTGGTGATGCTTTAGTTTGAATTTTGATGCATGTTGAGTTAGGTAAGCATATAAGTTGTGATTGCACGCTTTCTGAAATGGTGGTGGATTCTGTGCTGCAAAGCTCGTTATCGTACTAGTAGTTGATTACAAAACCACAAAAAAAGTTTTAAAACTAGTACTCCCTCTGTCCTTTTTTAAGTGTGTTATCTCGTAATTCCAACTTATTTTCTCTCACATCAATTTTTACATCTACTTTCCACTACTTACCATTATCAATATAATAATACCCACTAACTTTTCAAAAAGGAATCTACTTTTAAGGGAAAAATAGAAAATGTACACACTAACTTTTCAAAACACACACTTATTAAGGGACAACCCAAAATGGAAATGTCTACACTATAAAAGGGACGGACGGAGTAGTTGTTTTGAAAGTTAATTAGTAGTAGTAGCGGGTGGTTGTTACTACTTGTTAGTAAGCAAAACTTGATATAATTCCTTAAAGCAATAAATTCTTATAGAATAAGAATACACTCTGTGAATAATGAGTTGTGTAGAGGATGTGCGAATTGTGAGGTTGAGGAGTGTGAATATTTTGATTTTGGAGGGTGTGAATTGTTCAGAAAGTTGTGAATTCTTTTATTTTGGAATGTGTGAATTTTGCATTCGAGGGATGTGAATTCTCTTTTTTGGGTGTGAATTGTATATTTTTGTGAGTGAGTTGCGATGGCAAATTGTGAGGTTGAGGGGTGTGAATACTTTGATTTTGGAGGGTGTGAATTGTTCACAAGGGTTGTGAATTCTTTCATTTT
>JAXBDA010006687.1:0-19989 GCA_036023075.1 Gaultheria prostrata
TTGTGAAACCATGTAAGGATTCGTGCATTTTCAACTTCCCATTTGGCGAAATCTTTGACATATGTCTCATGTTTCTTTGCATAGTCAGGATCCTTGGAGTCCACAGGGGAGGGTTTCACAACAGAGCTTGCCACATGCCCCCACATTTCCTTTCCAACAACAAAATTTCTGAAGACACTAGCCCAATAGGAGTAGTTATGCCCATTCAAACGTACACTGATTGTCCTATCCTCTGCCATAATGAAACAGTCCAGGAAAGAAACTTGCAGAACTCTAAATACCTCAGAAAATGCTTCTAACACTAGCCCAGTACCTTAGTTGATTTCGATCTGGATTCAGAGGAGCCTAGTGGTTTTTCGAACGTAACCCAGTTGATTACAAGCTTGATACAGAGAAACCCAGTTGATTTTGTGCACAAAACCCTCAACAAACTGCAATAGCGCAGTAGAACAGCTTCGAGGGTGGCCGGAAAGTGATCGGCGGTGACATACGAGGCCTGGAAAGAGGTCGCCGAAGGTGGTTAATGGTGAGGATGGGTCGCCGGTGGTCAGACGAGGCCTGGACTGATGTCGGTTTTGCTGCTGTAGGTCGACTGCAAGAGAGAAGGAAACCGAAGGAGGAGAGATAGGGATATAGATCGATTGGGATAGAGAAGTGCAGAGGAGAAAGGAATAATGCGTGAACCAGCTATGGCTGCTGCTCTGATACCATGATAGTTTCGAAGAGAGAGAGAGAGGGAAGAAACGTATCCAATGCATTCAATCTACTGAAAATACAAAGAGAACAAGATATATAGAGCCCTAAAACTAAAAAGACTACACTACCCTTTACATACAAAAAGATTACAAAAGCAACCCTAATATAAAATATAAAATACAGAACAAAACCCTATACTATCACAGCTTGGAGGTGGGCGGACACGCACTTTTTTGGACAGAACATTAAGAAATGCATTCTCGACATCCTACTAAATGAGAAACCATTGGCTCACCGCAGCTATAGAGATCAAGGTATGAACCATGGTCATCTTAACGTCTTGAGCAAAGGTCTCCTCGTAATCAATCCCTTATTCTTGTGCTTGCAACAAGGTGAGCTTTATACCGCGCTAAATAATCATTAGAATGAGTTTTGACTTTTTAAAACCATCTGCAACCGACAAGAATTTTACCATCAGGCACTGGCACCAAATTCCGAGTTAGAGTATTAACAAGAGTAGCGAGCTCGTCATTCATGGCATAGATCAAATTAGAATCATTACAAACTCTTTTATAACACTTGGGTTCAACATTAAGTATGGGTATATGAGATTGTTTTGAAACCCAGACTGCCAAGAACTTTACCATCTACACCTCTTGTTTGGTGGCTCAATCCCAGTGTTAATGGTAAATCAATCGTATCCAACCGATGAACCTTCTCTCCAGAAAGTTCCATTAGTGGATGTTGTAGCATATGCGACTTACATAGGTCGCGCGTAGCATAATACCTGGAAGGCCGGGGTCAAATCCGCGTAGGCCAAATGCACCCGGCGTGAGAGTTGTCTTTATGTGAAGTTTTGGTTTTAAAGCGGCCAACTTAGTTTGTGATTTGGGGGTGAAATTCTCTCAGCTTTGAGAACGACTTGGGAAGAGATTTACAGCGACTCATTAAACTAAGACGAAGTCTAAGAGATCATGACTACCAAAACTTAGGCTAATCCGTTCCTCTCTTGATAACTGGCTTGGGACAAATGCTCCCGAATGGAAGATTTAGTCTTTTAGAGGCTAAAATCATTTTACTAGAAAAGGTGCTTAGCAAAGATTAGGGTTCTTTTGATGATTTGGCAAACATTTAAATTGACATCGCTCTAAACATCAGACGTGTCAAGAAGAATCAACCCTTGACTACGTGAGATCAAAGATATTAACAAACCTTAATCCTAAGTCATGGAGTGTTGATCACCCCATGACCAAGCCTATTAAACTACTCACGCATTGTAATGAAAAACATGACTTGAAACATAAAGGAAATAAAGAACATGATTAAAACAAAAATAAACTTGATTTTATAGAAGATCCAACAAGCAGCCACAACGTTAAGAAACGGGAAATCAACGGAACATAAAGACTTACAAGAGTTCTTGAGGAAATAAAGCTTGAAAAGCTATGGAGAAAATAAGACTAGAACCTAAATTAAAGCTAGGGAAGAAGAAGTGAGAGAGAGGGAGAGAGTTGGCTATTTATATACAAGCCACTATCTCTCCTCAAAATATCACAAAAACATACTATAAATGGAATACCTTCCATAAAATGAAAGTCAAAGTAGTGAAACCTGTATCAATACCTATTAAGCTTGGTATCGATACAGATGTTACAAAATTTCTCCGGAAGAGATGTGTATCGATACCTCCCTACAAGGGGTATCGATGCAGGCTTGTCTGTTCAAATGGTGTCAAAAGGTATCAATAACCTTTGTTTGGGTGTATTGATACAGAGTCTTCTTGGCTGTTTTCTTCATGTCTTGGTCACCCCTTGACCTTCCGGTGTTTTCTCGTGCCCTCTAGGCTTCCCGAGCCTTAGCCAAATCTTCATTTTCTTGGCTCTTGAGGTTTGGTAGTGGGGTGCCATGGGGCACTTGACCCTTGGATTCTTTGGGATGCTTCCCATAACGCTTCAAATGCGCTTTATTCCCTTGTTTTACTTGAAACTAACGAAAACACCAACTCGCGCAGCATCAAGAATAAAAAGCTACAAAATGCTTGAGAGTGTGATAAAATGAGCAAGATAAGCCCCATTATTTACGATATCTAGGGCTTATCACATATCGAAAGTGCCCATCGTAGAATAGTTGTTTTGGATTCGCCGCTGGTTTTGGGGAACCTAGAAACTGGGAGCCAAGGGTACGGAAAGGGCAAGTTTTTAGGCACCTCTATTCGCCCAACTCAAAGGTTGGCTTCGAGTTGTTTAACATAAGGCCGGTCAAATAGTTGATTTTGAGCTCTTAAAAAGTGTGAACTTTGAAATACAATAACAATAGAGAGTAGTAAATGGGGAGTCGGGGAAGGAAGTATGTACAAGAATGAATGAAACTAGTCGGGTGCCACGACTTTTGGCGACCGCTATTTCTCTTTACACGAACCGTAAACAAAGGAATAGCGAAAATAGTTAGAAAATCAACATAAAATCAAATGTGTTCACCCCTGAGGTTGAGTGAAAATCCCACTGTTAGTGTTTGTCCCACATTTGTTAATTATAACCTTCAAACTTAGTATATGAGACTGGGCAGCCTCTCCACTGATAGCCAATTGGTTTTGAGTTGGATGCTTTAACATGGTATCAGAGCTAGGCTTTCGAAGGATTTTGGACAAAACTCTCTTGGTTATTTCTCCGTTGTTTGTGCCATAAGTGCACCATGTTTCTTTATGATCCCAATGTTGTGGATCCGTTGTTTACCTCTCCATGTGCGGGTCAGGGGTAGCACGTGCGGGGGAGTTGGTGTTTGTCCCACATTTGTTAATTATAACCTCCAACGCAAGTATCTGAGCCCGGGCGGCCTTTCCACTTATAGCCAATTGGTTTTGAGTTGGATGCTTTAACACCCACCTTGCTCCCTCAGTTGCCAATTTTATAGCTTATTGCTTGTTTTCCGAACTTTGATTTAAGGTGGAAACCCATGAACTTTGAAGAACTCTTTCGGGTTTTAAGGTTGGGAACAATGGGTATTTTGCCTCACAAATATCTAGATATGTATTGCTTGAAACTAATTTATTGCTGGTGTATGTATTTATGTAGTATTGACTGAAGAGTATGACTTATCAAAAAAGAAAAATAAGTATGATTGAAGAGTGTGATTTTGTGAAGAATACTCTGGTATTGTGTAGAAGTTCGTATAGGAGATGCTCCTATTTATAGAGGTTTAGGGATAGGTGTAGGGATAACTGATAGGGACTTCATTAAATCCATAAATCGAATTAATCTTCTATCAAAACTCTATCTTAAAATGTTTGGAAAGCGTTGGACTAGTATAAACAACCAAATCGAAGAATTTTGATGAAGCTCAAACACTTGCGATGGTTTTTTGCTCCTTGGAAGGTCGACCAAGAAGTCTCGCAGTTGTGAGAACTCTCGGCCTGGACATCTTCAAAACCAGTTTATTCTACTCCTAACCTCTATAGGGTAACCAAGGGCTCTCTGGATGCTTTTCTAAGGTTACCCCTCATTCCTTGAGAATTCCACAGAGTTCTAGGGCTTCCTGTGTACCTCATCGAAGCATAAGGAAACCGTTTCATCATCGGGAGTTGCCCAAGGCGGGGCTTCAACATTTACAAATCCAAATAAGGGTGTCTACTGCTATAACCGATTGGCTCTGTTGTCCATGACTCCATCTCCATCCATCTGTTTAAAAGCATCTAGACAAATTGTCAATCGAGCTTCCATTGTCAACAAGTACTCGACTAGTTTTGAATTTTTCAACCATGAAGTCGCTACTAATGTGATGCCGTGAGGCTTCTAGATCCCTTGGCATCGGCTTCAGTGAATGTGATCAGTTTTTCGTACATTCATTTGTTACTTTGTCTATCCCCTTGATTCCATATGGTCCTTCCGCTCTCAGTCTCCTCGAATGCGCTAGTTTGGATGAGCTTGATTCCCCTTATTTGGCGAAAGGACTTGATAGTAGTTCGATCTCATCGATAGGCAAAATCGATTCTACTTATGTAGCTTTGCGCCGCTCATCTTGCATGTTCGGTGTGGTTCTTGCCAATGTTGTCGTATAGTAATGAACCTTGTCAACCTAGCGCACTGGATTAGGGCCTCGGTCTAGTTCTTCAAAAGTCAAAATAGTCAGCAGTGTCATGGCCATGGTCCTCTTGGAACGGGCCTTGTTTGGTTTGGTTTTTGAATAATGATTGAAAGGAGAAATGAGGGTAATGATCGGAAATGGGGGGTAATGATTGGAGAAAGATAGAGAGAGAAATAAGAATAATAATTGAAAATAGGGGTAATAATTTGAGAGAACTGTGAGTAATGATTGAGTAATATAATTGAAGAAACTGGTCTCAAAACCCAAAATGAACAAGGTCCTAGTGTACTTGCTCTTACCCCTTCCCTTGGGATCCCTCTTCATCTTCATGGGCAATCTCAGATCCGGGTCCTCTACGAAGTGCATTAAGGCTTGTTCTGTCGAGGTATTGAGGCTTGTGAACCGGTTCGCTCATTTCGATCCTTCTTACGTGTCTGCTTTAACTTCCCAAACCAATAGACTGGTGGAGCCCTTCCCAGTGTCGAACCGTATGAAGGGGTCATCCATGCCTTTGAGGTTTTGTGATGATCCAAGGGATTCCTGTGCCATCGAACTACTTGAGCTGTGGCATTCTGAACGTCACATGAAGCATTTCGCCATTACTGCTCCAAAGAGGGAAGATCCGTCCATTGGCCAAATTATCTACCGCCTTCAGCCTATGCCTTTCCATGAGGCTCGGACAGAACCAACCAACACCCCACCATAAGCTACCCAAGGGGCTGAGCTCTGCTACTTGCGGGCAAGGTAGGATGATGTCATGAATTATATGGTTGTTCCTTTGCAGACCTCTCCCTTATGGGTCGTCCATATTCAGTTGTCTCCCAAGCAGCATCTTAATGAGGCTGCTCTTGATCCTGCACTGGCAATGGCGGCTGCGGGGTTTGCACCTTCAATTGCCTAGTTAGAGTCTGGTTTTGCTTCATAAGTTGGGTAACCACCTGGACATGATTTTGGACTTCAGCCTCCAGCAGGTTGGGTGAACGGGCAAACCAATCTCGTGGGCAGTTCGCAGCGGAAGCCATAGATCTCATTGGCAACCATCTTGATTCCATGTGTTTGTTAAATATGTAATGAAGAAAAATCATTGTTTCCCACAAACAATGCCAGATTGATGAGGCCAAAATCTGGATGGTGGATCTGAGTGCTCTGATGAGGATTCCTGCAACGGTGGTGTTTCTTGCCACGAACCTCCACGAAAATGTTAGTTGAAGCAGATGGGAGTGTATGATGGTGGCTCTGCAATTAGGGTCACCGTCACAAAGTGCGTACCTCCTTCAATTGATGTTGCACCCTACTTATTTATGCGGTCCCTGGTTGAGAGATCGATGGGATTGAGTTCCTCAACAGGCTTGCAATTTCTTTTCTAATAAAATTGTGCTGAAATAATGAGTAGCATTGTGACTCATCAATGCTTATTACATTTTTTCTTTGTGTACATAGAATCAGGTTTCCTTGCTGATTCAATTGCGAAATAGATCTTAATTTCCAACTGGTACCATTTCTTTATCGGATTATCACTAGAGAGAATAGACTTAGATATGGTCAGAATGACGAGTTAATTGAGGTGTCTTTAACTGAAAATGTCGTGTTGAGAACATGCTTTTAAATTGCGATACGCGTACGGCTCTGGTGGTGAATCGGACACTGAACTCTCTGAAATTTTTCAAGCATCAGCAGGTGCTAAAAAACCCATTGAAAATGGGTACTAACCTTATTTATAACAATTTAGATTTTTCTTTGAGGATTTTAACCATTATTTAAACAAGAAGTTTTGTAAGTAAGATTGAATTAAAAGTCACATTTTAAGGCAATGAATATTAATATGTTGATAGGACAACTGAATTTTTCTATCTAACAAACTAGAAATGGTACTAGAGTAGATAATTTATACAAGAGAGAAAGCAAATGTTAGTATCTATTGCTACATTGATGCAAATACTATTTGGATTTGAGAGATTGAAGTTTTTTCACGCGAAGAAGAGGAACAGCCCCACAAAGATACAAAAGACATACTGTAGAAGAACATGGTGGACCTGAGAAAGGAAGAATCAGGGGAGAAAACCTATTTTCCATAATTTGTCGATATAAAGTGTAACGTTTAATTATGGGCCTTTACCATTCAATACTGACTTAACAGAATTATCGGCTAATACTCTTATGATCTTTTGTATCACCGTTATTCTACACCGTAACCGCAACGAATGCGTAAAATACCTTTATGTAACGGGTATTACGTTAATCCATGGTTGAGATTCTTGAGAATATACGATGAAGATGCCTTCTCCCTAACGGTTTAAGCTTTTAAAAGAGTTGGTGGTTAATAATATGTGGTTAGAGCTGGCAATAACTGTGTTCGAATCTCACCACGTACCCATTAATTCAAATACTTGTATGTGTTTAGCCCGCTTATGGAAGAAAGACTGGCCATGCTGTGGGATGGTGGTTGTGAATATAAACAATAAAGTAGCCCCTTTCTCAAACAACTTCAACTTTTTTAAGATTTTGTGTTTAACAATATTATATGCTCAATATGTGCTGTAACTGTGAGTTTATCTTATATAGGTGCACCTGGTCTGGTGATATCGGTTTCAGAAAAGAAAGCTGGTCTAGCTCCCAGGATGGGATATATTAAGGGACGGCCTATTGATACCCTTAAGCCTGCTGTTGAGACCAAAATTGGGAGTTCAAAGGAAGTAAACATGGCAAATAAAGAGTCATTTTCATCCTCACCAGTTATGCATTTTCCGCCGTTAACCAGTTCTGGCATTCGAATCTCCTGTAAGATTACTTGATTGTTTTCCCCTTCCTTTTTCTGTGCTTATATATCTGTATAAATTGGCTGTTAGAGAATGATAGACAAATGTCTTTCATGTTTGAAAAAGAATAATGCATTTCCATCAAAATCGAAATATTACTGTAAGCCTGTGGGCGTGAGCATTGGTATATGCCATAGTATCCAGATCTTTAATCGTGATTATCTCATACTGGTGACACTTTTTTTCCTTGGTTAGTTTTTTTTTTGCTCGAATTGGTACTCATTGGGAAACTAGTAGGAGTCAGAGATAGAATTTGGATTCCAGTTTGCTCGCCACAAATTGATGACATTCATACCTGTTAGACGAAAACTAACCAGAGTTCTACCTGTGGCTTTAAAAGTTTTCATTTTAATATCAAATTCCATGTGTTTGATTGGCGCAAATTAGTTACGGAGTATATTCAATAGAAAACTCTTAAGAGTCGTAGACGTAACCCTGATTAAATTTTGTGCGCTGCTATTTGATGAGATCCTTATGCGGACACGAAGGTTAATTAAGGCTGTAACTGTGGCTTGAAGAGTTTCAATTTGAATGTCAATTTGCTTCTTTGTTTTTCAAACAAGAGCATCTTTTCTCTTAGGTGGTAATGATGGCACTAGTGTGGAGTCAAGAAGTTTGGATGTGAAGGATGGGGGCCAGGTGACTGTTCTTCCCAAGGCTGAAGAATGTTTCCGTGGTCCTGCTTTAGATTCTTCTTGGACGTAAGTAACTATTCATCTGTCTGTCGCATACCACCTGGCTGTTCATGTTAATACTTTCCGTCATATATGCCATCATAGTTTAATGCTTAAACCTTATTAGTTTCGTAACTGTAGAGCGTGTTATATGCACGCCATGTAAGATGGACAAAAATATTGGAGCACAAGTTTCTTCACTTTTAACTATGCCTCTGTTGTTCTGCAATTAATTATATTTCTTGGAAAATCAAATACAAAATTAACAACTGTGCCATACTTATACTTCTATTCATGCAATTTATATGTGGTGGAAACACCATGAACAAAAAAATTAATATAAACTTACCTCTAAATTAACTAAGGACTAGATACTAGATAGACATGATAATTTTTGCCTACATCATGTCGCTTTCCAGAATGTAGTTACTTGGAAATTGTTTTTATTTCTGGATAATGTAGCTTGATATAGAGATAAATATAAATGCATGTTGGCTATCACTGACAAATAAAAAAGGAGCGTATATCTCGTTTTCCATTGAACTTTCTTTTGTAAAACATCTTACTAAAGCCTTCAGTTGCATGAAATTGTATGGGTAAAGTACACACTTAGCACCTTTGCACTTTACACCTAGTGTCACCTTGCCCCTTACAATTTCAATTTCACTTGTCAAGCCCTCACATTACCAGTCAAGTGCTACTGTTCCCCTCGCCGTTAGATGCCTTTAGTTTCTGTTAGGGGAAATATCAGTTCAGTGGTACTAGGTTCAAATTATTCCATTATCTTAAAAACATGATTATCGATATCGAAGTAATTGAATCTAATATTTGAAGACAAAATTATCCCGTCTTCTCACAAGCTTTCCACCTCAATTTTTGAAGGGCCTATCCAGCTCAATTTCTTTTGAAATATGGTTATTTTGTTTGTACAACAATTCTGTACCTATATTTTCAAGAAATAATCGTAAAAAAATTAATTATGTACCTTTTGGGGTACTAGTTCAGCAGTTCAGCTGTCCCAAAACTTGGCATACGAACCTATAGGTTAGGGATTTGTGTCGGAAGACATCCACTTGTACATTTAATACCACACATTAGGTCAGTAGGCTCATCAACAGGTAGTAACTGGAAGTACTTTCTACCTTTTGTGGAAAAAAAATATCCACACTTTTTCGAGTAAATAAGAAGGTTTTACTTCTTAAGTATGACCATTTTTTGTTTCCGCAAATGAAATGATCCTGAAAAAGGAAAATGATTGTTGTACGCTATTTTTTACGAAATTGTCTTTTAGTGCTTCATGATACGACATAGTTTTCTAATCACACTAAAAGACAAATTTTGAAGTGCATATGCAACAAAGTGGAGTGTACAAAGTCATTTTTCAAAAGGGAAAATGATAATATACTATCTATAAAATAAATGTGTCCATACTCTATCATTTTCATAACTATATTAGGATATTTTTCTTCTGTGATAGTAAAATTATTTAAACCTACCACAATTGAATTGATATTGTTCACTATCGGAAACAAAGGGAATCAGATGACAAGGGGGACATGACACTTGACCGAAGTGTCAGGCTTGACAAGTGAAATGGAAAGTATATGGGGCAAAGTGACACCGAGCGTAGAGTGCAGGGTACAGAGTGTACTTTGCCCAAATCGTATAAAATGGAGAGTTATAATTTTTAACTGAGACTTTTACTTCTTGCCCGTCTATTATCCTAAAGCCGCTACTCTGGTTGTGGTTTTGTCTTGCTCAAGTTTTGGTAAGTGGTTTATTTAGCCCCCAATTTTGGATAGGTATCCTTATGATGCACCTTTCTCCTGGCATGTCAAGCGACGTGTATTGACTGTGAGGTTTATAAATATTGTGAGGCAGAATTTTCTCTTGGAAATTGAATGAGCATTAGCACTTCATGAACTGACTTTTCAGTATATGATCTGTTCTTTGCTGCCACTATCCACAAGGTTGAGTCGATCTTGCCAATGCTAAGTGGGCTCTTCTAAACTATAAAGGAGTGGTGCCTGACACTCGACACTCATATCAGGGTATTAGATATGTGTCTGGCATGTTTAGTTGGGCATTCACTTAGCGAGCACACTTTGTGATTCAAATTTACAATGAAATATGCAAATAAACACCCATATTATGCGTGAAATGCTCCAAGGCCTAAACATTTTTTAGCACTGGTTAATTCTAGAAAATTAAGGAATATTCTAATTAATATCGATATTTTGGCATGTCGATGAGTCCTTGGAATGAAATTAAATTATTCCGACACTTTGACATACGCTCGCACGCGACAGCCATACCGAGTCCATGTAACACGGGTTCAAAGGTCGCACTCTTATCATTGTCTTAGAGTATCCCACCCCCAAGCAAAAACTGCTTGAAAGGTAACGCTTTGTTCGATCCAGAAAGATATATAGCATATATGGTTTGTTGTAATTTTAGAATTTATCAATTAGAAAGTAATCTTTGGTTAGTTTTATCTTTATAACTTCATGTTATTCTTGTATTTACCTTACTGTTTATCTTTTGGAGGAGTCTACTTAAGGGACTAAAGGTTTTGTTGAATTAGTTTACAATATGGAACTGATTTCTCCTTGTTATTTGTGTGGATGCCTTTACTTCCCCTAGATGTGGATTTCTAGGGTTCCTTAGGTTCTGATTCCTCAGGCTTTCTTTCTTTTTTTAATTAAAAAATCCATGTCGTTCTGTTTACTAAAGTGGTGACATTTGTCTTTATGGATATTATCTTGTTGAGGCCGAGTTTAGAATGACCCAAGGAACTCCTGTGACCTAAATCACTTAACGAAAATTTCCAGTTGATCTCTTGGCCTATAAACTAGCAATAGCTTTATTACAATCCTTACAATAGATATAAAGTTATAAAGTCATGATTCTTAAAACATGAATGCTTCATGTGTAGGAATAGCAGTTAAAGTTTGAAATGGGAAAAAGCAGAAGCATCGCATGCCTAGCGATATTGTCGCTTCAATTTTAGGGGAAGCTTTGTTACTTAGGAATAGCAGTTAAAGTTTTAATCACCCCCAAAAAAAGCAGTTAAAGCTTTAATTGAGAAAAAAAAAAAAACAGCAGCATTGCATGACTTAACTATATCTTGTTTCAAATGTCTAGGGGAAGCTTCAAGATTATTGATTCTGTTAGCCGTGAAGAATTCAATGAGGGGTTTCGGGCTCATCCTCCATCTATAGTTCGTCGTAAAGTCTACGAGTTCTCAAAGAAAATGCCTAAAGTCCTTAAGTTTAAGATGCTTCCCAGGGACAACGTTTGGACAGATATATTCAAGGATGATTATCCAAATGAAGATGATATTGGGCTGTACTTTTTCTCGAGTGATAATCAAAGGTCTGTTTTTACCTGCCTTGGGTTGTGGAAATCCTCATTTGACAGATGATGTTACTTCAAGTTCTGAAAAAGACTGTTTCTACTGGACGGTAGGTCTTCGAATTATATCGTCGTCCTGGAGTTGATAGAGACACGAGACGTTGTGATGAGAAGTTACATAGATGGTGTGGAGTTGTTGATGTTTTCATCCAAACATCTGTCTTCTAATTCTCAAAGTAAGCTGCTCTCGAGTCTTTGTAAATCCATTTCTGATTTCTCCTTTTTTTCCTTTTTCTCTTTAACGGATACAGATGCAAACAACCCAATTAGGGAAATCTCCTTTTTTTTCTCCACTTTTTGAGATTATACGAAGGGGGGTTCCCTATGATAATGTTTTTAACAACTGCCCTTGTGTCTTTTCTCAGTAGGTCAATGACTGTCCAAGTAAGGAAAATCCCCAGATCACCAAAAAAAAAAAAAAAAAGTTAAAAAGGAACATCCTAACATTGTTTTGGAACTTGGCAATGGAAGTGAAGTTGCTTTTATTTTGTTGTGCAAAGCTGTGAACTTATTAGGTCCATAAAAGCTTTCATTAAAGGAGCGAACTATGGCTTTAAATCAACTTTGAGGTCAAATTACTAACCTTCTGTATGTAGGTTTTTTGATTGACCTCGTATGGGCAAAAAAGAGGTTTATGCCAATGTGTCATTTTTTAGTTTTCTACTGTGGAATGGTATATTCAGAACAAGTACGGTGTGACTTCTTTACAGAAAAAAAAAAAATGTGCGGTGCGACTTGGGTAAAACATTTTACTTTTACGACTAGTATCAGAATCCTTCTTGAATTGATGATTGACAGTTTTTTCATGCCAATTCCAAAGCAGGGTGGAATGAGAAATACTTTCTTTGGGGAGTTTTTCGCCATGTCAAGAAATACAAAGCTGTATCCAAGCGCAATGAGGAACTCCCACGCTTATACCAGCCTTCACATTATACTAACGATAATGACGCTAATGGTGATGACAGTTTAGTCGATAGAAAGGACATAACAAGCGTCGATAAAGCAATATTGTCAAGAGAGACATCCATCCGTGGCTGTGGAACCACTATGGCCCTGCATGGGTCAGATCTGAAGACTCCTGGTGTTTTGAAAAAAATGGATTCCACGCGAGTTATTTCAGGTCAAAAAGGAACTCTGCGGCATTTCTCCAGGTTTTCATGAGATTTATGGAGGCTGATAGTCAGGGAAAACTATGCACAGCGATGGTTAGTCTGAGTATGGGGGAAATATAAACTAGCAAAGGCGAGTATGCATGGATTATGGTCTAGGGGAATGGTGCTTATCTGTTTATAAGTTGCAGTGGTATATAGTATGGGGTACAATATGAGTGTTATTTCATGCGTTATTATGTTGTAAATTGGAACTACTATACATGCTCACTCTTGTCGAATCGTGTCCCGTACTCTTATTCAAGTGTATAAAAGTCCAGGCTACTTTGGGCATTTAGAAGAGTCCGAGTGAATACATTATGAGATGAAGTGGACCAATTCAATGCAAATGCTCTTGTAGAAGTTGGTTACCAGTCTGGTTTGAGAATTCTGGAAATTTTACTTGCTCCTCGGGAGAGAGATGAGAATTACTGTAGTAAAAGTTCAGGGACTTTTTTCGTTGATCAGAACCACAACAAGGACTACTTATTTGCTAGTGGAATGTACTAGCCAAATGTTAGAATTTGTACGATTGCATGTGTTCAATTCATTATGCACGCATACGTGGTCTCGGACTGGATGATGCAACTGCTGGGCCGACAATGACATTGAGAGTCCAAAACTAGGGCTAATGCAGATTTGAAGTTTTACATTTTGTAACACTCGCCTTGTTTGTTAGGAGTATATAGGGCAGGGATAGTGTGACTTTGCAAAGAAGGAAAACAAAATTAGCGTATATTGCATTGTGAAAGTATATACTATTACGAGAATAATGAAGGGGTTTTATAGGCAAATCCTAAAAACCTTAGAAAAATCCTAATTGCACAAAAAGACTAAAATATCCTAAACATAGAAGATAAATAACGATAACCTTACAGAAACCATAATAACACAAAAGGACTAAACTACCTCGAACATAAATGATAAATAACAATCATTAATGCTACATATACACGCTCGCTGTCACCCACTTTGGATTGCTGACATGTGTCCTCTCTCTCTCTCTTGACTTTCAAAATGGAATGACACTTGTCAGCAATCCAAAGTGGGTGCGAGCGGGAGTGTGGATGAGAGGGTGTGTATGTAGCATTACTCAATAACATTTTAATTGAAACCCTAATAATTTAATTAAAACCCTAAATTATACTTCACCCCCCTCCAAACTCATGATGCGAAGCCGGAGAGCATCGTGAGTTTGCCAAGAAAGTAACAAAGCCAAACAGTGCAATAGGGGCCGAACCATTACCGATACCAATGCCGATACCAATACCAATGCCAATGTCAATACCAATACCACTGCCAATAAACTACTGCAAATCATACTACGAATAAACTAATGCAAATCAACTATTGCGAATCGACTATTGCGGAGGTGCTGAACAATGCAAGGCGGTGCAAAACTAGAACATGCGAATAGGAAGAAGAACTGATGTCGAACAGATGCAAAGAGGAGGAAGAACCAATGCTGAACAAATGCCAATCAGATGTCAAATTGCAGATGTAAACAATACCAGAAGAAAGAAGAGATGCTAACTAATTTAAAACTAAAAGGCAACATAGATGCGGGAGGTGGCTGCTGCTGCTGCAATGAACAATGCGATGGCGATGAACAGTTCATATGAATGCCTCGCGGACGGCGGCGAGCCTTAGGCTGCCGCCGAATAGTGAATATCTGACATGGCTAGATCTTATTGCTCTGATACCATGTGACTTTGCAAAGAAGGAAAACAAAACTAACGTATTATTGCATTATAAAAGTATATACTATTACGAGAATAATTAAGGGGTTTTATAGGCTAATCCTAATAACACAAAAAGACTAAACATAAAAGCTAAATAACAATAACCTTACCGAAACCCTAATAACACAAAATGACTAAACTACCCCGAACATAAATGATAAATAACAATTTAACTAAAACCCTAAATTATACATCACAATAGGATCAAGCCAGATATGGATATCCGAGTTGGGTATATCATGTGTTTGATATGTTTTTGTTAAGCCGGATATGAAATCCTTGGATATACTATTCCCCCTGCAGGGATCTAACTTTTATGCACCCTCCCCCCAGTATAAATTATATCCGGTTTGCCACTTACACAATTACCCCTCTTTCCTTGCTCATTTACGTTACACACTCCCCACTTCACAGTCGCATAACCCCCTTCCCCATGCATTCTCTGGTCACCGACCAAACCAACCTCCTCATTGGGCCAGACCAGCCACCACTCACCTCCTTGTTCCTCGATTGCCTTCTCTCCACTCGAAAACCTATCGCCATAACCCTTATCGAAGCACTACTCTGTCACGTTACACACACAGACACAGAGACGTTCGACGAGGATTTCCAACTGACCAACGAAGAAGACAACGAGATTCACCAGACGGAGGAGAGAGGATTCGACGGCGGTGATGCAGCAAAGGAGGGAGGAGATGGTGGGTTTGGGTTTGGGAAGAAACAATTGATTTTCTTCAATTTTCTGTTTGGTTGATTTGAAAAAGTAGGAATAAAAAGCAATCTGAGTTTTTTGTAATCTGTTTTCATTGGAAAGTCAAAGGTTAATTGATTATTGATCAAATTTGTTTGCGTTATCTGTTTGAGTTGATAACAGAGAGGATAGAGTTTCTGCAGAAAGAAATTTGGGTATTTTTTTAGGGGCATAATAGAGATTTTACACAATTGTACATTATCCACCCATCCATATTCTTCTTCTAAAAAAACTAAATAAACCAAGTAACTTTTTATCCATATCCACCTCTATATCCCCTCTTACTATATCTCATTCCCCTCATATACATATCACACGCTAACAAACAAGGCGAGAGTCTACTTTTCTAATGTTATCGGCCGCTTTGGGTCATAAAATTTTCGTCCAAAAATGGGGCTCATTTGAGTTTGAGTTACATTAATATATGTTCCAATGGTGTACTTGGTTCGAATCAGTTGGACGTGAGAGCGTATGTTACTTTCTCCGTTCATTTTTAAGTGTGTAGCTTCGTAATTTCAATTTATTTTAAAAAAAAGCATCATCATTACACATTTCACATCAACTTTTACATTCACTTTCCACCATTGCCCTTGATGGAGACATCATCATTAAACTTTACTCACTAACTTTTTAAAAAAGAATCTACTTTTAAGGGCAAAATATGAAATAAACCAACTTTTATCCACTAACTTTTCAACATCACACTTATTTAGGAGCGGCCCAAAATGGAATACACTACTCTTTTTAAGGAACGGAGGGAGTATCATTTTTTCCCCTTTTGGGGTATGGACTCCCACGTTAGGCCTTAGTTACATTTATGTTGAGTTGCTCACTTGATAAAATCTACTAAAATCAATATTTGCTAAAATCAACAATTGATTTTAGTAAATGAGGAAACTATTTGCTAAAATCAAAGCTCTCACAAAATCTTTAGCAAATATTCTTCCTCATTTGCTAAAATCAACTGCCGATTTTAGCAAATGTTGATTTTAGAAACCTATATTATATTACACAACGGTTTTGAGAAATGTCTCTTTCAAAACTGTCCTCCGTGGCACATTAAAGGGTCGTGATTGAATTTCAAAGTTTCTTTTCAACTAATCCAAGGGCTGAAATTACTTTCATTTCAGTATTCAAAACCCTAAATTAAGGGAATCTATATTATAAAACATCTATATTATAAAACAAAGCGGTTTTTGTCTACACATACAAACCCAGCACCCTCTACAACCACCTGATCAACATTTCATGTTAGTTATAGCCGTCCGATCAAGAGCATATTTCCTAATATAAACCACCCTAACCTTATGTAAATTCTTTCCATTGATTGCTTTTATGTTGTTTCCTTAAAAATGATTTGATTATCCTTTTGGATTCAAATCAACTAAACAAATGGTTTTCCTATTTAATTTCCCACCTTCAACTCAATAATTGATTTTATGTTGTTTCCTTTTAAGTTGATTTTCCTATATTCAAAAAGGAAACACACCCTTTTGGATTCATATACGGAACAATCATTTTTTAAAAAGTTGATAATTATAGTTTTTTTTACTAATTAGCATTCACATACGTTTTCCTTCAAAAATGAATCTACTTTTTTCTTAATAATCTATGATGAACTTAGATTTTTCTTTTATAAGCACACGCACAATTATTCTAATTCAAAAGCTTCTCCAAGAAGATGAGAAATAAGCTTCCTTCATACTTTGATTGGAGAAAGAGAGAGGTTCATTACCTCTGCTTTTTTAGAACAAGAGGTAATCAAATCTTTTTATTTTTTCTGTTATTCTACACGTTCTCTCCCTCTTTCCCAGGGTTAAATATTTTGAGGCCCTTTCTGGTCATGTTGTGCGGAGTAGTGTACATTGTTTCTCTCCATGGATGTTTTTTCTTTTGTATGAAAAGAAATGAGATGTGTTAAGGTAATATCTATACAAGTTATGATTGTACCACGATAATGTTGGGATGAATAGACAAGATCTATGGTTAAGGTAACTTATTTCGTCACCATTTTTATTTTGCAAGAGGGAATTCTTACTCATTTAATTATTTTTTATATGTTTTGTATTGTTGTTCATGTTCTTAATTTTTCTCTTTGGACGAAGTAGGTGTTCAAGAGTGTTGAAGACAGTTGAAGACATTTCAAAAATTGATGATGAAAAAGTTCAAACATTCATGGTCAAAAGTGACAAATAAAAAGACCGGGAAGAACATGTCTGAAGAAGTTTATTAATAGTAAAAGTTTTACAGCATAGAGTTTGATGAAAGAGCATCACAACGCAAAAGTTTACGAGGAAGATACTCTCTTTACACTTCTCTTTCGGTATTCATTTTTTTTGTTTCTTTTTGCTATTAGTACTTCCATGTGAGATTTATTTTTGTTTTAGGTATTTATAAAGTATTACACAAATATGCTATTTTTTGGCATATTTTTTTGGTGCATTGAATTGATGCGTGCCATAAAGATTTAGTGTACTTAATTAGATGAAATATGTTTAAAAGCTTATTTAAAAACATTACTTTTAGGAGAAGTCAGATTGGTTGGCAGGGTGGTTAACAATAGAGAGTGGTAATTTATTTAAATTGTATTTAGAACGGGTTGCTTCGTGCCTTTAGGTATGGGCAATCCCAAGTAAATGTATATCCCAGTCTCTTAAACCTAACTCTTTTTTTATTATTATTATTATTATCTAAAGCCCATGTACAAAACTCCAATTATCGACTAGGTTCAAAAAATTTGAACTTCCCGAAAGTATTAAGTAATAAATAAATATCAACAAACCCATGATAAGATTATATAATTAAACTGATAAATTTATAATTAATTTTATCTATGTAAACTCATGTACAAAAATATCCAAAAGATACTTCTGTCAAAACATCTTTCAGACTTTGCAGCATTAATGTGAATTTTTATGTCCTTGAAATATTATTATAGTTGTGTTTTTTTTTTATTGGCAATATTATTATACTTGTTTGGCACACTGAGCTAACAACTTTTCATGGGACAAATAATAGGTTTTTCTACTTATATGGGGACTATGTTCCAAACTCGCTTTAAGACCCTCAAAAGTTTGGGATCATCCTTATTGAAGTGTAGTGGGCCGAACTGTTCGGGTCCTAATAGGCTCAATGCTTCAACATCCATAGTTGGCTAAGCTAGCATTGGGCCGAAACGAACCATCGGGCTGGACCGAGTAGTCAGGCCAGATCCTCTCATCACAGGTCATCATCTAGCATGACTTGGTTTGCCCAAATGTTTCGCCCAAAACATCTGGGTACAATCGAGTCGGCCAGCACCCAATTTCGGATCGGAAGGGAATTAACCGCATGATTCCAATGAAGGCAATTTGAGCACGTGAACATAACCGCTACGCTCAGTACATCACACATGACGTCAGCCGAAGCGGTTATTGCGCATGTCATGAACATTGCACACAGGGCCGGCCCAGGGGTAAGCTTGGCCAGCCTCCCGACTTGGGCAACCCACCCCCCGGGGGCAACCCAAAAAAAAAAAAGAATCGAAAGATATGTATAAATATAATATGTTTCCAAATGAAACACAGGCAGTAGACTTGCCTTGGTGGCCACTCGTGATGCCACACTCCTAGGTGGGTTGAGTTCGATTCTCACGGGCACCTCTCTTTTTTGGGTAATTTTTGTTGCTCTAGTCTAGCCTTCTTTCTTTTCTTTTCTTTTTTTTTAATTTTTTTTATTTTAATACTATCAGCAGGCTCCCTCCTTCCTCCCCTTTTTTTTCCCAACAAAACAAGATCACACTCCAAATATACACTCAAATATACAAACACTCTTATGAATGTATGAGATCACATAAACGGATGGTGTTGTATGAACAAGTCACAGATTTATGCATGTGTTTGTGGGTGCATTTGCGTGTGGTTCTAGACTTTTTATTTTTTCTGTAACGCCCCTGATTTTGGGAACGTTATATTTATTATAGAAATAATAAATAAGTTTTACAATAAGTTTCCACCTTGTAAATTACATAATTCTCCTTGCTATTACATTTATTCAAAATAGGTCCAACTAGGGTTTCTCTACTTCTCTGCACTGCCGCCAGCCCCGACGGTGTCCTGTCCAGCTCCCAAGCTGTAGTACTCCTCCTGTTCATCTCTATAGTCTGACATAATACGTCCGAGTCGCCAGGCAACATCATAGTATTATGTCAGGTTACACAAGTGTAACACCGTGAGCGAAAACGCCCAGCAATAACTCTACCCAAATCCAAACTAGCAATTCTAGAACAATATATAAGGTTCGAAAGCAATAACACAAGTTTATCCGAAAACAGTTTTCATGAATAAATATAACAGTGCCGGTGTAAATATACTCGTGTCAGTGTCAACATAAATCAGAGTAAACGTGGTGGTAATCATGTGTCTTGTTCTCATTTCTCACTATCATCATAGGTATTCTTCTTCAAATTTCATCTTTTTGTTTATCTCAATCATCTCATTCATTTCCATCGTTCCAATCATCCAATCAAATCGCCTCCCATCACTCTGAAAGTTATTGGTCTATTTCCGTCCTCTTTCAACTGACAGAACCAACCTCTCCGCTCGAGATCCCGGTTGTCTTATATCACTGAATCCGGCAGTCTATAAGGTCCGTTCATCCCGCTCTCACACGTTACATAGTACCGGCTGT
>JAXBDA010006688.1:0-19988 GCA_036023075.1 Gaultheria prostrata
GTAGCGCTCCCAAACTTTCTGTTCAGAAGATAACCAAACGGTAGCGCTACACCAAAACTTAGGTAGCGCTACAGTGACCTCTAAACTGGTTCCCAACCGTTGCTGAAGGTTGTCTGCACCCCAACATGCCCATGGCGAAAAAGACCGAGGAACATGTATGCGGTTGTTGGAGAGTATATCTTTGATTGTACTTAGAGTACAGATACAATCTTTTTATCATGAAGCGTTAATAGATCTCCAAGAGTTATTTGTTCAACAACTACAAGTTTGAAAGAAGACCTAAGGAGTAAAAAAATCAGTCGGTGGATTTTCGAGAGGCAAACAAAAGGCTTCTGGATTCAAGGTAGCAGCAGTCAACCCACTAGATGGGGAGAAAGTGGATTCGGCAATTAGATCTTAGGCTCGACTGTGAGGTTCTAATAGTATGTAAGATTACTTGTAATTGCACATTTACTATATTGTTTTGGTTCCTACACGTGATTTTTTCCTCATTCATGGGTTTTCCACGTATATCTGGTGGAGTATATGTTTTGATGTTTTCGTTTGTGTGATTGAATTAAATTTTTTATTAGTGGGTCATTTTTTAAAAAATAAATAAAATATAACAAATCTCTAAATCTAAATTGGCTTGTGTTTTTCAACAATTACTTCCATATCACATAACACCTACTCCCCTATCGATGAGTAATTGTAAGCTCTCAAGATGAACTATAAAAATCCAAGGAATATAGGCCGGTGTAGTTGACTCAACAATAACTTATTCTATAGATATTCCAAGCTTAAGTATAATCCATATCAAGTCAAAGTTACATATAAATAAATTTCTATTCCCATAGCAAAAGTTAACTTTAGCTAACCCTTTTGACATAGAAATTTCCCTTTGTCAAGTGGGAGAAACACAACAACATGAAGAAGTCATGGATGGCCATAATTAAATAATTAAATAATTAAACTAAAATTCACCACGAAATTGAGACAACCAGACATGGCCCCTTTCTTAAAAACCAATGGCATGACATAAGCCTTTGTGTTCTGGCATATATGTTAAGCTTATCTTTCCACCAAATTGTTAGTCTTTGGCCCATGATTTGTTGAATGGCTTTAGCTTTGGTCTTGTGTGCGGAGTACAAGGAAGTAATACCCACATGATTACTCATATTATAATCTTCTATACATATTTGAGAGAAAGCCGAAGGTTTGTTCAGTTGGTAGGATTGTTTCCCACACAATTGATCAAAATTCGATTCTTGAGGTCCTGGCGCAGATGACCTGCCTTTGACTAGACCAGCGAAGAAATTTGATGGATATCCGCGTAAGTTGGCGCTGACAGGTCTGACCGTCAAACGAAAAAAACTAACAAAAAAATAGAGCAGATAGAGTGTTTGTATTGTGTATATGTTCATCTTCTTTGGATGGGAAAAACTCCACAACCACTAGGCATAAATAAAAGATTGACAAAAGGGAAGTAGACACATGGAAAATGTGACACTTGGGGACATATGTTGTGTTTGGACAAGAAAAGTATTGAATTCTGGATATGGATTAATCAACAACAAGGCTCATGCCTCATGACCTCATTTTTTCCTCCTATTTCTAACAACCTTTGAGTTCTATCCCACACCTCATGCCATGCTTCTTTTCTCTCTCTTTTTTTAATATTTTATTTTATTAAAACACCTCCTTTTTTAAGTGCCTATGTCTCCTCCCTTGTCTAACTCGTCTGTCTGATATACCCAGAGCCGGCTTAGACATGAATCCCAAGAAGCATGGGATTTAGACCCACCAAAAAATCAAAATTTTAGGGCCCCAAATTATTTTGGAACCCTACATATATATACTAGACGCAATATAATTTTTGCGTAAGCTCTCCATACAAAAAATGCCCCAATTTGAATTTAGGGCCCAATTTTTGTATGCAAACTATAGGTGGGCCTCGTTTAATAAGTTCGATTTAGGCCTCCGAAATCTATGAGCCGGCTCTGTATATCCCTTACCCATTAACTGAGGATTGTTGCTAGCATGTTCAAGTCATATCTAAAAGGAGCTCGAATTTGTAACTATCCAAAAAGTAAATTATATTTTGTGCAGACAGATTTCTCAAATTCAATTTTGTTGTTTAATTTGGATTTATGAATATCTCGTTGATTTCTCCTCCTTTCACGGTGATTCTTCTGTTGATTTTCGCCAATATCTTGCTTTCTACAACGAAACGACGTATATTTGAAGTACTATTTTAGATGAGTGCAATTGTTTTTCATTTTCTCCACTTCCGTGATTTGTCACCAACATACTATACTACTATAGTTAGTTCCATTTACTCCTACAGGGCTATTTTCATCTTTTTCCCGTATAGCAACGGTTTTCGATATCTTTAACAGTACTTACGACCGCCGGTATAGGTCGATTTTCTTGTGGTGTAAGTGTAACTGATTGAATTATGGCCTTATAATCTCCAGGAATAAAAGCAAGACATGTGATAATCAAGGATATGTTAGTCCATTTCAAAATGGGCAAGTTAAAAGAACCAGTCCACCAAGTTAGAAATACAAGTTAACAGTATCTAAATATTCTACTATCCAGTTAAATGAGTTCTTGTGGTTGGACTGCAAAGGGACATGAACCTAATTCCTGAAACTGACAGCTTTAGGGTTTTTTTCCGCACTATGAGCAGAAATTGGATGGTGATTATGGAAGTACCGAAAAATACAAAAGGATGGTGATTATAAGGCCGAACTTAAGTGGTTCAGGTAACTAAATTTAAGAAACTACATGTGTACACGTGTTAAAACATGGATAACAATTGGCTGTTCAAATCCATCTCGATGAGAGAAATCAAGAAGTAAATAAAATAAAAAGGATTATAGTCATAACGTGATAATGAGAATCACGTGAGAGGATCATCGAGAGTATCGACCCTCCTAATAGGAGTAAAAAGCATCTAACTTGGGGCGGTATGCAAAACCAATATAAAACTCTAGTGATGCATTTAGCATCTCTAAAAATTGTTAAGAATCCAAGTGGTTCAGGTAACTAAATTTAAGAAACAACGTGCGTACACGTGTTAAAACATGGATAACAATTGACTGTTCCGATCCATCTCGATGAGAGAAATCAAGAAGCAATAAAATAAAAAGGGTTATAGTCATAACGTGATAATGAGAATCACGTGAGAGGATCATTGAGAGTATCGACCCTCCTAATAGGAGTAAAAAGCATCTAACTTGGGGCGGTACGCAAAACCAATATAAAACTCTAGTGATGCATTTAGCATCTCTAAAAATTGTTAAGAATCCCTATGAGATAATTATGATAATAATTTTAATTTTATTTTATGCAATCATGTACATATATATGATTCTGATATATCCTGGATTGCCCATATGAGAGGAAAAAGATAAAAGATTCCTATTTGACTAAATATAGAAACACCAATCAAGGATTATTAGACTTAATTAAACACGACAAATAGTACATAATTAAGCACTAATTAACATAGTTTTTTTTTTTTATAGTGAAGTGTTGAATAATCTTTGTGTAAGGGATATGGAAGCTGGTTCCCTATTCCCTTGACCAGGAGGTAGATGGGGAAGGTGTGACCAATTTACGGGTGGCAGTATGATTATTGCCTAATTGGAATACCATACTAAGATATTATATAATATTTATATACCTTTGACTATAAAAATATCTACTTTTGAGATGGGTAGAATTATTTTTCACATTTAATATATATAAGTAAACGCGGGTATAACACACTACACATTTTTATTTGGATGTGTACCGTATGCACTTCTTGTTCATTGGTTCTCGCATCAATTTTGAATTCAAAAGATCTGTATGTTATGAGTTGTTGTTCTGATCTTACGCATTTTCAGACAAAAATATTAACGTTAACAACTAAATCCTTAATATTTTTGTCTAAATAGTACTCCCTCCGTCCCAATTTGCTTGTCCCTTTTGGGGAAGTGGGTTTTTAAGGGGTATGAAAACTTTGTATTGTCTTTTCTGTTTTGCCCCTAAATCCAGTCAATATTACTGTGGCTAATTTTGTAGGGCTAATTATTTATATGAAACTCAAAACATATGCATTATGGATCTTGTTTGATAGATATCAATTAGTTTTATTATACAAAATTTTCAAAATCATAAGAACCGTTATAAAATAAAAGATAATGGACAAACCAATTGAGATGGAAAAAGTACTTTTTAAGGGTAAAATTGGAAAGTGACCATATTCTAATAGATATTTTTATAAATAGGACAAATATTTTGGGACTTCCAAAAATTAAAAGAAGGACCAACAATTTGGCACGGAGGAAGTAATAAATTTATTATTTTAATCCGCAAATAAAAAGAATAAAATTATAATTGTTTTTTTTTTTTTTTTACACCAAAAAAGGGTGCTATTGTGGGGACTTCACTGCACCCTAAGGCCCTGGCCCCGGGGTCACCAGTTGACGGTCAGATTTAACCCAACCCATAGGAAGGGACCCACCACCAGGGCATCAGTGGAGTGCATCACACCCCCCAGCAGAGCCCAGGAACGATTCTTTAACTCTTTCAGGAGTCGAACCTGGGGAAGGTGGATGCCTCCACCACTGGGCCACCATCCCCGGTGGTAAATTATAGTAATTGCTTGGACATCAATCTCGAATCGCTAAAGATCTGCATAATATCTCGACTTATCAAAGATTCCCCACCTAAAAAGTGCAAGATACTCCAAATCACTAGGGTATATGCAATCAAATTAAGAGAAGGAAAAATCAAGAAGATGTGCTGGTGCCTGAAACCAACACCCTTTTTTTTTTGGGGTCAATTTTGATGTTCTTTCACATTTTTTGAGTGGAAAAACAAAGAGGGACTAAAATCGAAACCAAATTGTGGCTCCGTTTGGGAGCCTCCTTTTTTATTTCTCTTTTTTGTTTACGGGTGTTTGGCAGCCGAAGGGAGAAAGAATTTTCTCAAAAACTGTTTCTCCATTTTTGGGGATAGAGAGAAGGAAACAAAAAGAGGTTCCCACCTCCTTTTCAACTTCTACTTATGGATTTCTCACATCTCTCTCTCCCAAAATGCATTTTGCACATTTCTCTCAAACACTCATCCCAGATTCAAAAGTCATTCTGGCCATAATCCAAAAAATCAAAAAGCCAAAAAATTAAAAAATTAAAAATAAAAAACTGAAAAGTATGCTCTCAAACACCCTCTGTATATAGGGACGGCTTTTCTAAGAAACAGGAAAGCAGGGAGAGTCATCTGGGTCCCATCCCTCTTGGCATGGAATCCTCCAAGCTCCAAAGCCTTCATGGACCATGACCACCAGTTTGACGTGTGAATAGGGTACCCTGCTCCCTGGTACCTTGTCCTTGACCCAATTGCCAAAAAACATTAGGGTAATTAGTGTGTGTTTTCCATAATAATAACAAAAACCGTTTATAGCTTATGGACTTTAAACAAGTTGTTGCCGCTATTGACTTTTAGCTAATGTATGCGAGAAAAATGATCTGTCTTGAAATTCGTATTTTTATTGGCTTTAGCCCGATTAGTTCATTTAAACAACTTGATAATTGAGAAATTAACCTAGTCTTACTATATGTAATTTTGTCAAATTGTTGAACTTGAACACATACAGGAGCACCAAATAACTTTTCATGTGCGACGGCATTTGTAAATAATTTATGTCTACTTTGATGATCAAAATCATTCATGTCATATAAGGTCGAGAACATTGGCAACTATCCAAAATCATATTAATTGTGCACCAAGTAAATATTACTGGAATATACTCCACTATTTATTTTCAAATAAACGATTTTCGATCCAATATATCAATTGTATTTTAAAATACATGTGTTCGGGAATTATACTCATCGATCTTACGTCAAAACGATTTTCAATAGGATTATTCTCGATGAGTTGTAAAAAGTGAACGTTTTCAATCATCAAAGTAAAATCAAAATGAATTCATCGATAAATCCAACACCGACGTCCAGCCCACTTTGAAGAGTGCAGCAAGAGGATTAAAATCCAAAACAAAAGAAATCCCAACATCGGATTCTAAACTTCTAAAAAGTAAAATAAAAATAAAAAATCAACTTATTAACCCCATGATTATTAAGACTTATTAATATATGTCACTGATGACAATAGGGACATGAGATTTAGAAGGGGGTAGGGGAACACTGCGCACACCCTGTCATTTTCTACCCCACACACAATTGCTTGCTTCTGCGCCCTCTGTCCCCACACTCGCAGCCAATAAAAATTATTTAAGAATTCTTAACCTCGATTAAAATGAGAATTAATACAATATGTCAATACCCTAAGAGCATCTTTTCTTTTCTTTTTTAAACCTGACATTGTTCGTTTTGGTTCTCAATAACTGGTTTTCTCAATTATTATCCAATTATTATTCATATTTTTAAATATTATTTTCATTTTTCTTTCTATCTCTCTCCAATCATTAATACCTATTTTTTAATTATTATCTCTATTTCTCCCTCTAATCATTACAAAAACTAAAACCCAAACGGGCCAAACCAAACACAACCCTTGTTTTTTCCTCCTTAGATTTGGTCTAAGTTATTTAATTGATGAATACACTTAGGATCTATTTGCTTATTAATTGAATACACGTAGGATTCGTTTGTTTGACGTGACTAATAAAGCTATCAAAAGCGTAATTTTATGGAATAGTACATGATCTCATTGGACTGACAATACTAGATTAGTAGTATCACTTGGACATGGGGCGGATTTCATTGTCGTACGTGCAAGATGAAATCTGAGCCGTCCATCCGAGCAACGGACGGCTCGGATGGTGCACAACAACTGCATAGCAACAACCCCTAATCCGTATCACACCATCGCGGTACTGATATTCCATAATTTGTGAGGTTATGTATCTATTGGATAATTAATTCCGATTGTAAACTTATTGAATCAAAACTCAAAAGTCGTATTATAACAATTATAAAAAAATAAAATAAAAAAATGATTGGCACTCCAATTTCAATTGTACTCTAAAATTTAAGTGCAAAAAATACACACAGCAACAGGATAACAAATGTGATTTTCAAACTTCTTCCATTGATTTTGCCTTCTACCAATGAGATTTTTGGATCCGAAATCCTTTAGTGCTACTGCGGCACACGATCAATGACTCGGATTTCATCTCGGCAATGAACAGCTCAGTTCATGCAAGTGCGAAGATGGAATCCGAGATATTGATTTCATAATTAACGACTCGGATGCTGCACTATAATCTTGTAATGCGGCACCGCACTACTGGATTTCCAATTCCCTGATTTTCATCGTGGGTCTCAGATCTCAATTAAGCCGGACCCACACTAGTCCAAAATTATTTGATGTCATCCACACTGCTTTTTGACGTAATTTTCCGTAACGTTTCCAACCTTTGCCCTGACCGACATTCCGGATAGGAACGTAACCAAAATCCAGCAACCGTCCAAAAGGTGCAATGGCGTTTTCTGTAAGGCCCACGTGTCCGTGAACTGAATGCGAGACACGTGGCGATAAGCCATTGAAGTTTTGTGAAAAGAGGCACTATTACAAAATGTACAATCGTTTCCCCGCAGGAGTAATCGAAAAAAAAAAGAACAAATTCAATACAGCCTGGTTAGTTAGTCCGTTTGATTGGTGGTTTGCTCGCTATGCAATTGATTAGGTTTAAATTTCTCCGGTCGTAAGCAAATTAGTTGTTGTAAATCTCCGAATCAAAGTGTTGATGATCTGTTTTTAACTAAATCGGATAAAAAATTAATTGAGTAGGTGTAAATTGATCCGGACACCAAACGGTGAAAACCAAAAAGTTCAAGTTCAATACGCGTTTGGAGTCCACTGGGAAAAAGGAGATGTGTTACGCTCCTCCCCCCTCTTCCCCCTTCCCCCTTCCCCCTTTACCCTCCCTTTTCGGTTTTTTCTTTTCTTTTCTTTCTTTCTTTTTCTCTTTTTACTTTATTTATTTAATTACTTATTTAATTAGATTTACTCAAATTTCATTTGTAAGATTACTCAAATTACATTTTTCATAACTTATTTAATTAGTTTTTTTTTAATTATTATCATGGTTAATTTGACTTTATATTTAGAAAATTTATATTATTTTAATTAGTTAATTAATTTGTCTTAACAATGATAATAAATTTTTAAAAAAACTTCTAAAAGTGAATAATATTACAATCACACTTAAAAGTAAATAAATATTACAATCACATTTAAAAGTTACTCCCTTCGTCCAGATTTGTTGGTCCGTTTTGGGGATTCCAACTTTTTTTTCCATTACTTTTTGTCCACTACTTTTTGTGTAATTTTTCCCTACTTTAGCCTTTAACTTTTGAAAATGGACAAACATTTTCGGACTTGAAAAAGTATGTTTGTGGACTAACAAATCCGGACGGAGGGAGTAATAAATATTACAATCACGTTGACAATGTTCAGCCCTAATCAATATTGCCTCCAAATTGTGGTCCCAACACGATGCCCATTACTTGGAACCACAAATTAAGATCATAACTTAAAGCCCATCCTTTAGCTTCATCTGACGCATGATCCCACCACCATATTGGGATGGGTGGTACAGGGTGTTGATGGTGCAAGAAAAGTTGCACGAAGTGATTGCTAATACGAGCAATAGCTATTTCTTTGCGTTGTTGGACTGGAACTAGAGGAGATCTCAGGGGCAAATGAGTATAACAACATCCAACAATCGTGTCAAATGCGTGTAAAACAATGTTATACTGTGATGCGATGACCACCCCCAAACTCATACAGTTCATCCAATTTGGCTATGGAGTCGTACGTCGGAAATAGCTCAGTGACTTTATTATTTCATCTGCCAAATTCTGTTGTGAATAAAACACATCGTAGAGATCTTGATTCTGAAAAATTCTTGAATAAGATCCTGTCGTACTTGAGCCCAGTCCTCCTCAATGTCATAGATTTGCGCGGCTATCGCCATGAATCCACAATGACCATCAGCTTTGACGTCTTTGGTGTGGGACATATACTGCCGAAATGGCCCAGGTAAATACTGAATGCAGTCAACCTCCTCCCTCTCCCTCTCCACCCTCCCCCTCCCTTTCCCTCTCCCTCTCAATGTAGATGCAGCCCTAGATGATGAAGTAGATGCTTCTGTACAATAAGGTATGCGCCGTCCACTCTGCTCAGCTTTTCCCGCAGGTCGACCTCCATGTTCAGTGTTGTACGATGGGGCTCGAACACTGTTGTGAGATGGATCCGCCATATCAACAAACCTGGCTATCACATGCTTTCGCTAGACTTGTACGTGGCATCAATTACCGATACTCATTCGTTTTGTACGTTACATCAATTACCAACACTGACGAAAAGTTGACAGATAGCTCTAGTCTTGTAGGATGAAACCTAAACAATATCTGTCATTTCGTTGGTGTCTTGATTTGTATTAAAATCATGGAGGTATCATTTTTTAATTAATTGCTCTAAGACATATTGAGTTTCAGTTAGACCGTCCCGTTTGGCTTCCTTATTTATGAAAATAGTGTTGTAAATGCTTATAATTCCCGTAGTGTTTGACGGGTCTTTTTCCTTCAAAATACTAAGAATTTCACGAGGTGCGGTGTTGTTGGCCATCTCAATCACAAATTGTTTCTCCATTGGTTTTGGCCTTGATGGGTACTCGTGGCCCTCAAAATTTTCTACAGGTTCATGGTTATGAACTCCACAGGAAACCTTTAAACCCCACTTGGCACCGTCTGGAGGTATTGGTATACCTCGCAACTCAAATGAACAATCACATTTTTTAGTCACAGTATTCCTATGCAAGATTTGTCTTTCAACCCCACGGTGCGGTTTGTACTTTCCTCCTCTCTCACAACCAAGAATGCATTTCAGCAGCTTGCCGCATTTTAAATTAGTAGAATTTTTAATAAACACCACAGTACCATTTTCCAGACCAACATTTTTCGCCCAATCTAACATTTCTCCTCTACTTGAAAAAATCTACACAAATTTTTTTTTTTGAATATGTATAAGTAAAACATTATCCAGTCTTATCATATTTTATCTACTTTCAAAATAAATGACGAATATGCAAAAGAACAATGGAAATAACTAACCTGGTCAGTGCTAAATTCGGGTGTATAATCACGACTGTTGTAGGAGATGCTCTCCTCACTGGAAACATCATTTTCAAATGACCAACCATCTAATGTTGTTCGATGAATTACGAAAACAGAAAGAAAAATAGTGGGAGATGTTCTGTGAATGTATGAAGTAGTGGGAGAATAAATGTGTGAAGTAGTAGAAGAATGAAGTAGTATAAATAGATAAAAAGGTAAAGAGATGAGAAAAAAAAATCTGATATGAGTGGTTGTAAATGAAGATAAGAAGGTAAGGAGGTATAAATAAATAAGAAAGTAAGTAGACATGAAAAAAATCTGATATGAGTGGTTGTAAATGAAGATTAGAAGGAAATGAGATAAGATAAAAATCTGAATTAATTTTAAAAAATGAATTAAAAAATTAAATAAATTTATATAAAGAAATGAATTAATATAAATAACATAAATAATATAAAACAAACTGAATTAAATGAATTAATTTAATTTAATTAATTAATTAAATGAATTTATATAAAGAAATGAATTAATATAAATAGCATAAATAATATAAAATAAACTGAATTAAATAATTAAATGAATTTATATAAAGAAATGAATTAATATAAATAAAGTAATTAAAAGAGGGGAGGAGGGGTAAAATAGTAATTTGGTGGGTGTCCGGGTGGGGCCGCTGGGGTGTGTGTGTCATGGGAGGGGCTCGTAACAATTTCCGGAAAAAGTGTACATAATCCCGTTTTAAGTCCGTAGCTCAGCTGTTGGTCACTTGGTCCTCCACAGGCAAAGGCAAAGCTAAGGACAAAAAAAGGAGGGGTGACTTGGATGAATGAAAAGGACGACTGTGAAGGTAATAAATAAAAAGTGGTTCGGGAGCAGGCTTATTTATATTTTCTTGGTTCTCAAAGTCCACTACAAAAAACTTTCAATTTTTGGATAAATAAATAAAGTATTTTCTGTGTATTATTTTGTACATTTTTTGACACAAAATTAAAGAACTAAGTGAAAATTTTATCCGAAAATTGAACTTCGTTTTATAGTTGACGTACATTTTTTGACACAAAATTAAAGGAACTAAGTGAAAATTTTATCCGAAAATTGTATTTCGTTTTATAGTTGACTATCTTTATGGGACAGAGAAAGAGAAATCTTGATTTTTGGTGCCACCTCCGAATCGAAATCCTGACTCCGTTCCTGGCTACACCATCCTCTCTTCGACTCTTCTGTAATTGCACGGCTCTATAAGCAACTACGATAGTGAAAGGCCACACATACTAGGAGTGCAAACGAGCCGAGCCGAGTTTTGTAGTGTTTGAGCTAGGCTCGGTAAGTAAACGAGCCGAAAAATCGAGATTGAGCTCGGCTTGGTCATAAACGAGCCGAGCCAGGGTAATTTACTTGGTGAGCCTCCTTAAACGAGCCGAGCTTGTACAATCGAGCCGAGCTTAGCGAGCTCGTTAACTAAATGAGCAAGAAAATTGAGCTCGAGCTCGGCTCGATTACTTAACCAACCGAGCTTTATCAAACCAAGCCACGAGCAGCTCGGTTCATTTGCAGCCCTATGACACACACAAAAAAGGATCCATATACGTAATTTTTCCAATACTTGTGAAGTTGGAGTACCATACAGTATGCGAAGTGGGACCAAGAATCGCAAAGAGCTGCCTCTTTTTTCAAGAGATGTCGTTTTTCCCTCAACCTTGCTACATACCCCGAAATTTTTATCCAGAAAATATCCAAACACACTACATGTGTGTGGAACCCACACACTTGTGTGTGTGTTTGGGTATTTTCTGGGTAAAAAATTTCGAGGCCCCTATATTTTCTGTTTTCCCCTAGGCAAGAATCTTTCCTCTCCTTTTTTTTTTTCCGTATCTTGTAGGAAAGAATCTGTATACGCTCTCCGTCCCAATTTTATACTTCCTCCGTCCCATTTTATTTGTCAATTTTTGATCACTTATATCTTTTAATATTGATCTCCAAACATATGCAATATGGATCTTGTTTGATAGTTCACGATTAAATCTATTATACAAAGTTTTTGAAACCATGAAAAACATTATAGATTGAAATACATAAACAATTTAAGGCGTAGCAGAAAATGAAATAATTGACAAACAAATTGGGACGGAGGGAGTAGTTCATTTTGGGGATTCCAACTTAATAAGGAGACATAATCATTGTACATTTGAAAATATATTTTTCTTATTTTACCCTTCAATTATTACACTTTCCTATTTTTTTATTATTTTTAATTTCAAAAGATAAGGGTATAAGAAAAAATTTCTTAACAATTACCCATTTAATTTTTAAGTGGGACAATATTTTTGGGACGACAAAAAGTGTCAACTATCAAGGTTACAAGCCGTTTAAAATAAAAAACAAAAAACAAAAAACTATCATGTTTACAAAATTGCCTATATCGAAGTTTCATATTGACAATATTTAACTTGAAAATTGTTACTCACAACCCATGGCAGTGTTTAATGTGCATAAGGTGCACCAGTATATATTGAAAATATATATAAATATATGTGAATGTTCATTAGTACTCGTAAAAAGTATATTGAAACTCTGTTTTTCTGGTAATTTGTTTGCATTATCTACCGCCTAATGGATTGTAGTTAGTAGCATCGTTTTTACTTTTATTTCAGCATAACTTAATATTCACAATAGGAAAATGCTAACCTTCACCTAATATGTGGAGAATAATGAGTAGAAAATGCATAGATATCCGAGAAAAATATATTAATGTCCGTGAAACTACATTGATAACCATGAGATGAGCATTGATATCTGGATTAATTTGTTATCATATGTGTATTATCATTCATTTATTAGGTGAAGGTTAGCAAAACCCTTTAATACTCTACTATTTAAGGTGCAATGAACACTCAAGTAGAAAGGTCAAGGAGAAAGAGAGGCTTGAAGGATTAGGAAGGAAGTAAAAATATAAAGAAAGAGAATGATAGAGAGGGAAACATGGTTTTTGGTCTGCATGTTAGGGGTCAAAGGGTAAGAAAAGATTAAGGTCTCGTCCCGCTTTAACTTTTTATATTTTTTGGTTTTTATTTTTATAATATAAAATAATTTTAAATTTATTAGTTTTGCATCAAAGATTTTATCCTTGATTCGACTTGACAGGAAGAATTGTAAAATTATAAAATTATGATTGAAACTCAAATAAAAATAGACCTCAAAAAATGAAAAAAAAAAATCACACAAATAAATTAAGCAGGACGAGGAGGAGGAGAGCCCAAAATGCTGATGGCGGAGGAAGCAGCGGAAGCCTGACCCCACGGGTCTTGGATTTCTGTCCGCTCAATAGGAGACCACCCTCCCCTGTAGGACCCTCTCTTTTTTCGTGCGTGTGAAAGCTTTTGATGCGGTGTGAGCGGACTTCTCGACGTTGATGCTCTACCGTCCAGTTAAACAAGTCAATAGTGTTGGAAATTACTTCCAATTTCACAATTGAAGTGAAGCATCATTTTGTCACCAGCCCCGCAATTGATACCTATCAAAGTGTATCCAGTATCCACGGTGCATAGATTGGTTTGCAGAGTCTACTTTCGAACCCTGCACAAAATACTCGAGCTGTTCATTAATTTTAAAATATTTTTCCGAGTGATCTAGCGAAAAATTAACTCAATTTGATAATTGTAAATGGTTGATCCAATGACTAATATTTTTCTTTTTTAGAATTTAGGATCCTACTTTCTGAATGAAAAATTGATACATTGGCTAAAAAATTTGCAGTTATCCAATTGAATGGAATAAAGGATACAGTATTCGAACACAATACTTACACGGTGTGAGATTCATATAAAGGATATGGTCCCTCCCCCATTTGAGTGTTGTGTCTTGATATTGTGGTTGAATGTTGTGTTCGTAGCATTTTCGACACATCTGATGTGGTGATAAAATATGGGCGTTAAATGGGTGGGTAAGTGTAACCATGGGTGCTATGACATCAAACAATGTTTATGCCCTCAAAGAAAATAACTTCTTATGTATATACATATAAGGAGCCACAATAATCATACATTCACACACAATCCAATAATCTAATTCTACTAACAATCACTACACACACACACACACACACACACACACACACACACATATATATATATAATTTATTCTCTACAGTTTTACCACCAAACACTTTCACTGATCTGATTACGAGCTTTTCAATTAAAATCTACGAGCTTTCTATTGTAGAAAGTGTCTTTGTTAAAAAACCACAAGTGGCATAATCTAAAAAATCTCTTTACATTTGTAGTTAATTACCTATTTTAAGATCCAATTGGTTCAAACGAGAAGATAACTTAAAATTTGAAGAAACCCTAATTGCTCAATTTGAAGAAACACAAATTGAATAGAGAAATGATCGCGTAACAAAAGCTCATATAAGTTAAGGATACTAATAATAAATGTATAACATCAAAGAATGTGATTAAAGTATGATAACAAAATCCTTTCAAATTTTATATAACTGAAAGAGAAAAAAAAAAAAAGAGAACATGATAGAAGGATATTAGAGCATCTCCAAGTCAATTCGTCCAAGTTTTTCATTTTGATGAATCAAAGATATTAAAATTGTTGTTCATACTAAGTGCGGTGTTCCCTTATAATAGTAATAAATGATGACATATACAAAGTTATTTTGAATTATTTTAGTGATAAAATCAAGGTATTCTTTTAGATGTTTCGACATCATCGAAGCGACAGAAACTTAATTATTTTTAATTATTTTAGTGATAAAATTTAGGTGTTCTTTTAGCACCTTGTTTGGTTGGGGTTTTGAGAACTCGATTTTGAAAATCCTTGAAAACCCTTGAAAATCGAACAAGGGAAGATTATCAAAATCCGGTTCAAAAACCCCAACCGAACAAGGGATGTTTCGACATCATCGAAGCGACAGAAACTTTTGTCTAATACTAGTAAGCATCTTGCGCCAATGCGAAACCGATCTTACTATGACATCTTTCATCTCTTTTTGATATCAACGATTTAATGGAATTTTTATATGTAATGTTAGTCATTACCAATTAGATTTGACGGATTTTTTTAACGTAGCGTGATACTATTTAAAATAATATTTATCGAAGTGCGGATACCCTTTAGATGTTGATGAGTGAATTTTTGTAATTCCAACTTAAAAAAAAGTACCGTAACTTTGGAATAAATTTAAAATCATAAATAGGGTGGTCGTCCGAACTCAAACTCGTCTCAATCCATCTAAATTAAAAGATGTTGCTCGCATAGAAGAAACACTTATACGTGATAAATGATGACGGTATTATTAATAGAGAATGCAATTAAAATGATTAAATTTGTACCTTCACATTTTAAAATCAATCAAAATTACTACTAATAAGCTAGCTAGGATGATGAAACAAAAAGAGGAGATGGGAAGAGAGGGTCAAAACTGGAAAGGAGTAAGGACACAAATGGACTTTCATGAATGAATATGTAACAAAAAATATATAGTACTATTTTGTTTGAAAATAATAATGTAACTGGTTAATGACTGGTTTGGATTTTCTCTGGTCTGATCAGTTCTCTTTTTGAAAAATATTGGGTTTCCAAATTTGGTTTTATTGGTTTGTTCTTCTGATGGGCTATCTTCTGTTGGATCATTCGATGCTTGCGATTTTCTAGTTCTTTTTGCAGGTTTGAGCAGCGGATGGGAGTAAGGTTATTGTCGGATTTGTTTGAGCATAAGATGGGAGTAAGGTTAATGTTGTGCTTGTTGGATGTTGCGTGGTGATGGCGGCGGTAGTCTTCCTATTTGAGCAGCTGTTCATTGTGTGGTAATGGTGGTGGTGGTGGATGGCTTCGATGGAGGATGTTTCGTTTTGTTGCGTTGTTGTAATCTGTTTGATGTATCTGTGTTTCTGTTGTGTAGGCCGAAGCTTTGTCGTGACAGCTTACTTCACAAAGGTCTCTGCCTATCGGCGACGGCAGTTTGTACTGGCGATTTCACAGATAATGAATTTTCTCTCTATTCCTCAAAAAAAAAAAAAAAAACACTGGTTAATGACGTGAGGATCCTAAACGAAAATTCTATACATGAATTTCATGAGAAACTGTTTTAGACCTCATAAAAACACGTAAATCACATTTTGCAGATAGAAATTCAAAAAAAATATCCGGTCAACAAATACCAAAACCTCATCATCTCAAAATGGATGACTCCCCCCACCCCGCTTTTATGGCGAAGGAACAGCTCCACATGTCACTAATGAACCTAATTGCGTGACCCAAACCTCCTGGGGAACTAGCGTTGTCACACCAGTCGCAACCCAAACCTCTTGGGGAACTAGCGTTGTCACACCAATCGCAGCCCCTGGTGGAAAATCGAATCTCAGGCCTTGAAGATTACTCCCAAAATCTGACACTCGCTTTAACCACTGGGGCAACCCCGGGTGGGTGGATGACTTCTTCTTTTTTTTAAATATACTCCCTCCGTCCCAATTTTATAGTCCCTTTAGGGAGTTCGTGCCACTTTTCAATGTGTTATATTTTGTAGTCTATAATGTTTTAAGTGATTTTAAAAACCTTGTTTAGTAGTTTTCATCGAGATCTATCAAACACGATTCATATTGGATATAAAAATCATTATCGATTGAAAGATATAATCGATTTTCTATCCAGTTAGGATTGGATGAGGGACTATAAAATTGGGACGGAGGGAGTATTTTTTATTTTGGTTGAAAGTGGGGCAAAACATTTGGTAACACCTACGCTAACCGGTACCCCACACAGAGACGGTAGGGACTATTATAGGGGTAGGAAGAGAGATTATTGATTGCCTTGTGAAATGAAACTCTCACTTTTCTTATGTTTGCCCCAAAATAGATTCCCCATAAACAAACAATACCTCTTTTTAAGGGATTTGAAAGGTCATCAACTTGAAAATTGAAGTATGTGGTGAAGAAAGTACTCCAATTGTGTTAAGTCGAGAAAAACTGCACTATCAATTAAACTTTTTTTGATGTATCGGGAGCATCTAAGTCAATTCATGCGCATCTTAATTAATTCATAGGAATTATCAGACTTATTTTCCACAATCTCTCTACATTCAATTAGTGTTAAAGAGGGTTTCAATTAAGTCTATTATGATAATCACCAACTCACCCGCAAGTATGTTTTTAGAGCAGTCGGTTACAGGGAGTCACATTGTAACCAAATCTGTGGTAACACTCGGGAACCAACATTGATTAATCCCACCATCCACTAGAAAACAGTTCATTTAAAAACCAGAGCAAAGTTGTGTAAGGATTGACCCACAAGAATTGAGGTAATTGTTGGAACAACAATGTTGAGAGAGGTTCAAGCACAAAAGTTATAATATATAAGAGAGGCCTGGAGGTAGGTTTAGTATTTTCGAGTAGTAGCAGTAGGAGAGTTATTGCGCTCTTCGGACCACTCTGCGGCCCTGTTTGATAACCTGACTAGAAAGGATGGGATTATGATACGTTTGGTAATGAGAAGGGATTGGTTGAGATGAGATTGATAATTTGTATGTTTGGTTTACACCGGATTAAAAGATAGGATTGTTATTACCATGTTTGTTTGACATGGGATTGAATTGGATTGAAACTACAATTTCCATCATTACCCTTATCTAATACTGAAACATAACAAGGCCTAAATCAACCGATGTTCTTACCATATTAGTTTTGCATAAAAAAAAATTTAATTATTTTTTTGTCCCCAACGAGGAAAAAGAAAAAACTAGAAAATTAGACCGAACTCGAACTAAGTACAAAAAACATAAAATTGATGGTTTTGAATTTATTCGATTTTACCAAAGGAACGAAGTTGTTTTTCAAAGATATCAACAACTTCATATTGCCACGGCTTGAGAAAAAAAAAAAAAGGCATTATAGCTATCCAAGTAGCAAATCATTAATCATAGACTCATTTGTTAATTTTGTCTGTTTTCCTAGTCTATAGCCGAGTCAAAACATTTTGAGCGTTAACTTTTCGTTAATTTGTTGTGGATTATTGGTTCGTCTCGACGAGAGAAATTTAAAATATACCAATTCCATCTCCTTCGTAGTCCAATCTCATCCCCTAAAAGTCTAAAACCGTTATCAAACTCTTTTCATATTGTACCAACTTCATCTTTTGATCTCGATCGATAATTAATGAAATTTTTTTTACCCTTCAAAAAAATTTGTTTGATGTAGATAGGGCATATAGAACCGTTCCAAATATTTTAGTATATTCCAAGTATTTTCCAAATTCGAATGGTGGCTTTCAACAGTTGCAAAAGTAAGAAAGGATATAGTATTAGTGGTAAAAATTAAACCACCGTCATTCCCCCAACAAAAAATAAAACCATAACTAAAATTTGCAATTCAGAGACTCCAATAATTCGCCACTAATCTATTGTCGTCTCATGTATGGACTCTTTTTATCATTTCTTCCACCTACGCCAATCCTTCAAAATTTGTTTGTCTACCTTATTTTGGGAAACCCCACAACCGATTTAGCCTGTTTGGTTTTGCACATTTAATTTGCATTTTTTTTTTTTGCTTATTTTGAGTCTGAATTCAGCCAATAATAGGTACATACCCAACCGAAAAATAAGACACTTGAACGAACATACAGAAAAAATCTGGGGTGCTGTTTTTCGGCCCCTGCTTGGCACCCTGAAAAAGATGAAATGCCAAACCCTAACATAACAATTTTAGGAGTAATTTATTTCCCAAATGACTACTTGATACTCCATTTATTTCACCATTTCCCACTGCTACAACTTTGAAAACTCATCACCTGGAAAGGTTAAAAACTCGCTTCCGCGATTACATTCTGAAAAGCTTAAAATAAAATAAAAATACAAAGAAAAACTGCTGAGTTCACATTGATTTTTATGTCCGCCCTATCTTAATTTAACGCGGATGATGCTGAAACATTCCAAGAGCCTATTTGCTTAGTTTGCTTACATGTTTAAATAACCATCATTAAAAGTCTGTTTGGTTTGACATCTTAATTGTTTGTTTGCTTAACATCTTGTTGAATCAAGTCACAAAGATTTTACGAAAACAAGCAAATAAAACCTCTTTTGTGGAGTTTATTTCTTATCAAGATAGGAGTGGCAGACACACACATAATAACAAAATAAGTAATCGTGAGTCAAACAACTTTACTTATTCTTGGTGTTGCTCATTACTAGTAATTGTTTTAGCAATAATTTTTTTATTACCGGATATCCAGATCAGTTTGCGCACACCTCAACTAATTTAGCTAGTGAATTAAGTCAATAGGTATATAAGTCATGCGAACCCTAACTAGTAGCGCACATCTAATCTTAATTTCTAAAATAAAAAAAAAGAAGTAAATTGTTCCTTTTAATGGATTATTTAGCTTTTTTAGGCCATTCTCCTTACATATTTAACCTAAAAAGCCAACTAACACAATAAGTAAGGGAAAATTGGAACTGGTATACCATGTGATACACCGTGAAACGATTATAAGTGATGCAACTTTATTAAAAAAACAAATACCATCTCCGTTTTATTTCCAAATGACATGTAAATTAATAAAAAAAATATATGTGCACACATATTTTGTAGATCTAAAAAAACAAATACCATCTCCGTTTTATTTCCAAATGACATGTAAAATTAATAAAAAATCATATGTGCACAAGTATTTTGTAGATCTCATGGACACTCACATACGGAGAGTGAGTTTCTTGTATGTAGCTAAAAGTCCTAAAACTTCTAAAAATGGTAAAACTCATAAAAGTAGTTGACGTATTTGAGGAGAATGACGGCTATGTTTGGATGAGAGTTTTGAGAAAAAAAAATTGAGATATATTTTTGAGATAGTGTTTGGTTTTTTGATATATTTGTG
>JAXBDA010006689.1:0-19987 GCA_036023075.1 Gaultheria prostrata
GGGGGGGGGGAAGTACTTACCCCATGTTGGTACTTCTAATATGTGCCAAGTATGAGCACATGTTAGCCTAAAACCTAAACCTAGACCTTACTAAAATTGGGGGATATGAATCTTCCCATTTATGGGAGATTCCTACATATTTCTCTAGACCTTAAATAGCCATATGGGTGTACCCTTTGTTACTTAGCCAATAAGTAGTAAAATTAGTGTACCAAAAACTCCCAAAATCAAAGGTGGTCATGCAAACTTCTGCACAACTAAGGGTGACTAACCTAGTAAGAAAATATCCTTGCACATGTTAGCATTTAAAACCCTAGCCCTAACTTGTACCCAACCTACCCAAATTAGGCCACAAGGTTCATGTATCACCATATTCCATGCACCAACAAGTGTACTTCTCTCATTAATGAGAGAAGTTGGCAATTAATGGCACATGGGGAGGGTGCCATGGCCGGCCAAGAGAGCGGGTGTGGGAGCTCCCATTTGTGCCTATAAATACTCCCCCATGCAAGCTTGTATCTTCACACCAAATCACACTCTTCTTGCCACCTTTGTAGAAATGCTCTAGCTCTTGCTTATTCTTCCTAGTTCTTCCAAAACTCCTCTAAAACCACCTCCTAGCCACCACTCTCCACCACTCCCGACCACCCTCCAATCCTAAAATAGGAAGAAAGTAGAAAGGAAAGGTGTTCGTCATCCCCGGAAAAACCCACCTAGCTTATTCGGCCCCGATAAATTTCGGAAACTCGTAAGTTACCTTCCTTACACTCTATCCTAGTTTTTCTAGACTAGAAATTATTTTTACGTAGTCATTTTGATCCCCACGTAGTCGGAATAATTTTCCCGTAGTTGTTTATAAATTGGTTCGGAAGAAATTTACTAGTTTTTCGCTTACGGCAAAAAAGTAAAATGGTGGCGTAGGAAAAATTTACTTTTCAACACACGTAGTCGTTATAATGCCCGCATTGAGATTGTGTTCCAAAAATCACGTAGTCATAATGCCTGGAAGATTTTTGAAAGAAAAGTAGTCGTTACTTCGCTTGCACGAAAAATCGACTTTTGGAAATGCGCCGTTATAATGCCCGACAAGTTTTTGAGATGAGAAATACATTTTCAACGATACGAGATATTCCAAAAATATTTTATCAAAATGATTTGACTCGTTGGAGATGATGAAATAGCCCAAGGCTAACACCCTTGAAAGTCTGTCAAAAAGACACGCTTCGCGCTGTCTAAGAAAGGGATGGGCGATATTAACTGGATATTCCGACCCCCCGGCCTGGGACTTTCTTGGTTATCTCGTTATCAAAAGTAGTCGCCCGAAAATGGTTTTGTCTTAAAGTGACATGTTTCCCGAGAAAGGAATTTATCGTGCAAGAGTTTGAAAGGGACATACTGCACGAGCACGAATTGATACGATGACGACATGACCTGGTTTTTGAGAAATAATTTTTGAAATGATGATAAGAGATGATAATGATAAACGAAAAAGATGACGGATAGTGAACGGACCTCATAAACAGACTGGTTAAGTTCAGTGATATGAGACGGCCGGGACTAGACTGATGTGGTGACAGTTGTTGAGCGGACCTCATAAACAGACTGGTTAACTCCAGTGATATGAGACAGCCGAGATTGGAACGATGCGGTAACGCATCGATAACGCCAGCCCCAATCCGCGGAGAGGATGTGGAGGTTAGGGTTAAGCGTGTGTAACACATAGTGGACGGACCTTATGAACAGACTGTTTAAGTACAATGACATAAGACGGTCGGGACTATGTCGAGTGAGTCGCAGGATATATGGACGGACCTTACAAACAAACTGCTGGAGTTCAGTGATGTAAGACGACCGGGATCTCGAGCGGAGATGCTGGGACTCGTTAGTTGAAATGAGACGGAAACGAGCCCAGTAACTTTCGAGCGGTGGGAGATGATATTGATGGTTGTGGATATGAAATTTGAAGAAGATTACTGTTTGGAAAATGATACTAGATACCGATTTGACACTGAAAGTGATACGAGATACTGAATTGACACTACTATTGACTTTATGACACGAGCACTGTAGAAATGAGAAATGACCCTATTGCACGCACTCTGATTTCAGTTTCTCTGTTTTACCGCCACGCTTGAAATTATGCTTTACTTGAAATCATGATTCATTGAACTTGAATTAATTATTATTTCCCTGTTCACATATTGTTCTAGAATTGCTAGACTAGAGTTTGGGTAGGGTAATTTGCTGAGCTTATCGCTCACAGTGTTAGTTTGTGTAACCCTGACATAATACTATGATGTTGCTTGTCAACTCGGACGTATTATGCTAGATTGCCAGTATAACCAGGAAGGATATTACGACCTGGAGCAGTATGGAGAAGCTGCTGACTTGGGGACAGACTCGGCAGAGGTCTGAGAGATGCCATAGACCCGACCCAGTATTTGATAATGTAATAATTCGGGATTTTATTTTAAGACTTGTAATATTTATTCCGACTCTACTGTTCTAATATTATTATTAACGCTCCCAAAATTAAGGGCATTACAGACTCTCACCCCATGTATTAATTTCAACTTTTGTATATTGAGCTAGTCTATATGGGATGACCCAGACTTTAATTAGACCCTATGCTAGTAGATAATAAGATTGTTCACCCAGATTAGTCAATTCATTAAACTTAGATCCCGAGTTCTTAAAAAAAAATAATCGTTTTATTGGGATACGACACAATTAAATTGATTAATAACATGGTTGGAGTCGGTCGAGGCACTAAAAATATGTCCGTCGTTTTTATATATGGGTTTCATTTTTCAAATCATAGTAGTCGTTTTCGAATCATATCTTGGACTTTAAATTTGGAACTATATTATGTAGATTACCATATGGGTACGGGATGTCATGTTGGCCTGCATTACCATTACTATTAAAACACACAATCAAACATTCTCTCCCTCTCCGTCTTCTCATTAAAAATGCCGCCAAAAATGGTAAGCGATATGATCTCTTAGCCTGTGGGATCTCCCGTATGTTAATTCAAACCGATTTTGAATGTAAATTTTCACCTGAATTTCTCCAGGTAACAATTGTCAGAGAGAGGGTTGTTATAGTGGCTGCGTATGTGGAGACACCGAGGAGGAGAAGGTTTTCGTCAAACCATCATCGCCGGCACCGCTATCGAGCCAGCAATGGTAATAACAGGAGATCTGACCTTCTTCATTATTCGAGGCGCCTTCGGGAGTCCGGTCGATTAGAGCCGGCTGCTCCCTTGTTAATTCATCTGAAGCCAGGATCAAGTTCTTCCAATAACCAACACCCTATGAAACAGGTATGTACCCTTCTAATCCTTTTCGTTAAATATCCAAGAAACTACTAATTTAGGATTTTATTGTAACTATAATTCTAGAATTCTACTCTTAAATTCTACCTAGTATTAAGGACATCCTTATCAGGCGACTAAAAAAAAACGCCAAATTTAACCTAAAAAACACATTTTTATAAATTAACAAGTTACTTTTCAAAAAACTTACAAAATTAGACTTTTTATTTTAACTTCACTATATTAAACTATTATTTCTTTCTACTTCTACTCCAAAAAAAAAAAAAAAAAACACTACTCTAACTAAATACAAAAGTAGTAAAAGTTAGTTTGATGCATGAACAGTGGCACACCGGATTTGTTAAGTCACTGTAGCAAAGTTAAAAAATCTTCAGTTTGGTAGTTCGTTTGGTGAGGCTAATATTGGGTAGTTTTGAGGGTTTTGCTCTCTAGTTTCACTTAAAAGTTAGTTTGATGCCTCTGATATTGATGCTCTAAGGGAGGGCATTAATCCCAAAGGGTTTGCTAGTTTGGCCTAGTGGTCAAGGCTCGGTCCTAGACGGTGACTTAAATCTTCTGTGTCTTAGATTCAAACTTTCTAGGCCCTATCTCCAACGCCCCGATAATTTGATTTGTTTTTTAAAATAAAGTAATTTTAATAATTTAATCAATTGCGGAATAACCTAAATTATTGCGTTCTATTCACAAAAATACTTCATATGCTTTTTGTTGTTTGAAACTTGCTCTCCATATAAAGCAAAATATTTCATTGGTAGGTGAAACTCACTCTCCCCTTTAACAAGTTGTTGTGCATTTAATGATATTGATCATTTTATAGACTTTAACAAATGCTCTCCGTTTTCACTCATTTTACTAGAATGTCATTCAATGTAAACCATTAGATTGAGAAGAAAATGTCTGACCATTTGATTTGAATTTTTTTTTATTATGTCATTGTTAACCTCAACATTGCTAAGTCTAATAACCCCTTAAATGGACAACCAAACATTAATGCGGCAAGTTATCCAATTTTAGCTATTGTCATTTGTGATCACTTTAGAAAGAGAAAGTACATAAAACGGTTATATCTCTCTTACTTTAGTGGCTTTTTATGTGTTTCATGTTGCTTTTCTTTCTTGCTTGCTATTCTCAAATTAACCTACCCGGGGCCTGCCGCCCCTCCCCACGGCAGATTCTGCAATCCCCAAAAATGACATAGTTTTAGCGGGTTTTGAGGAGTACTTCCTATGTGTGTTTGTAAAGTTTTGTTTGATACACAATCGATTTATTAATGTTTTTAGACCCATTTCGAGTTCAAATTCAAATCGCTTATTAATCCTACTTCTGCTTACAAATTTTGAAAAAGCCCCTACCTCGGATTGAGTTAATTTTTTTGCAGGAATTCGTAAAAATACGTTGTAAGAACAATGAGCAATTTGAATCATCTTTGTGGGACCCGAAATGACAAAAAAAAAAATCAATAAATCAATGGAGTGTTTGCTATGCCAAACGGGGCTTTAGCCTACGAATTCTGAATAGCCCTTATTGATATCGAATCGAGCTAATTTGTTGCAGAAACTCGTAAAAAAAATATTTCAAGAATAACGAGCGGTTTGAATTATCTTTGTTGGATCCGAAATAGGCCAAAAAAATCAAAATCAATTGAGTTCCAAACGGGCCGGCTCTTTAGCAACACAAAGGGACCTCCTCAATACCCCAAAACGATGCCATTATGGGGGATGGCGAGGCCTGCAGTGGGGGGGGAGGGGCGGCAGGCTCCCCCAGTCCAACTTACCCATCATTTCTATATAGAAAGTAATGTCGATAAAAGGCATTGGAGCATTGAGATCGCAGTGATGACAATCACACAAAAATATTTTAGCAACTCAAATAAATATTTGGCAGGTGTTGTGATTAATTATACATGTTCTTTTAGTAATTTAACTAAAGCTTATACCGTATAATTTTGAGTCCATATAAATAGAATATACTGCGATCATCCCGTATATAGTACGAATTTTTTTGCTAGTATATATAAATGTAACAAGGGAGACTTCACAATATGATTTGATAGATCACGCCACTACAAAGCAAGTCAAACCATGGGAGGACCCCAACCTGTTTGGGCAACTGCAAAATGGAGGTTCCAAGCTTTCTCAAGTCTCTAATGGTTTGCAAATCTACGAAAAAATGGATGGCTAAGAAGAAGAGAACCAATGAACCAACAGCAACTCAAATGAAAACTATTATGCAGAGCTTTCAGGTAAGAATTGATGCAAAGTATTAATAGTATGTTTTCTTGTACCCTACTTATTTATGCTTAATGCATAATGTTTATATATTTTTTCACACGTAATATCCTACTAAAATTTGAAAATTCTTCCTCATGCAGAAGCAGAAGAAGCCCGGGTTTTTTACAAAATTCTTTGCCGGAATGAAAAAATATATGTGAAGATTTATTGGTTATGATTACATTTGTATGAGGTATTTCGATATACGTTTAGAAGTGGAAAGAGACAAATGCAGTTGCATGTTTCTATTTATACAATCATGCTCTATGTAACGGATAAGAGGATAATCGATATTCCATGAGGTTGACAGTATCTATATTCTCCCAGAAAGGGAATTAGTAATTTTTTTCATGGTGACATACATTTTCTTGATACGTGCAAGAAACTATTCTTTCTAACCGAGGACATTGTCAATATGACCCCCCAACGAGAACGAAACTCAAGACATATCCTGATAAAAGGGAATTAGCGTTACCAGGAATAACACAAAAAGTGGTCATGTACTTGAAAAGATTACCTCGAAAGGCATTGAGAAGTACTTAAGCATGTTGAACAGAGTCATTATATACCACACACTCGTCTTCCGGGTACATACTTTTTTGGCATAATATTTATGGGAATGAAAATAAATCTCACAAAAAGTGAGCAAAGTTCAACTAGCATGCTTATCACATGTTAAGTCGGGAAATCGGCTAAACATGAAATCTTTGGGTGGGCGCTTGTTTTGGTGTGGGCGATGGCTTTGGTGAAAGTGTTGCCGGCCGGGAGATGATGTTGCGGCTGGCGGTAATTGTTTAAATGAAAGATTTAGGCCCAACGTTGATATTAGTGGTTATGGAGGTGGCGCTTGTGAAGGATGCGGCGGGTTAATCAATTGAGCTTGTACTCGTGATGGTGTGTATATAGGAGCAGCTGGTTACGATGGAGGCTACACCGGCACCGGCATTGACGGTGGTTGTGGGAAATTTGTAGGTGATTTTGGGGTTTTGACAATATTTTGATATCTTATTGGGTTCGTTTTCAAGCATATACATAGGTTTCTTGTTCCCCCTTATGATTATTTTGTTGAGCTAAAGGGAAAAAAAAAAGCCCCAAAATCAGCCTCAATAAGTCTTTTGCAAATTGTAGCTTTGCTACAGTAACTTAGTATTTGGGTAGAATCACTGTTCACTGGTTTAAGATTATTTTAATAGTCTCTCTCTCCCTGGCTTTCTCTCTCTGTTTTTTTATTTTATTATTATTACTTTTTTATTCTGAGTGGGAGGTTTTTGTTTTTTTATTACTTTTGTATTTAGTTAGAGTAGTGTTTTTTGGGGGACTAGGAGTAAAAAGAAAGAATAATTTAATATAGTGAAGTTAGAATAAAGAGTCTGATTTTATGAATTTTTTGAAAAGTAACTTGCTAATTTATAAAAGGTGTTTTTGAGGTTAAATTTGGTCCAAATTTTGTTAAGGCTGATAAGGATGCCCTTAGGTTGATATTTTGCTAGTAGTTGTAGCATTTAGAAGAGTCTTGTATACTTTTTGAAACTCGCTTAATGTTTTTCGTTGCCTATTATATTAATTTCATCCCTTACATTTGATAATGAATTTTTTTTTCTGCCGATAAAAACTCAACACACTTCCAAACTAGGCCTGTCAATGGATCGGATTTAATCCGGATCCGATCCGAATCCGAAAATCCGAATCCGATAATCCAAATTCTTATCGGATCGGATTCGGATAGTATCGGGATTGGATTCGGATAAATCGAACCAGTTTTTTTTTAAAAAAAAAAAAAAAACAAAGCGAAGACATATACATTATGTCGTAATTTCCTCCCCAAAACATATAGTGATATAGACCCCCCTCTCTCTCAGTCCTACAATCAATAGTGTCTCAGAAGATTTTTGTTCGATCTCCGTTTTGATTCTCTGCAGGATTGAGATCCTTTAATCTGCATGCTCGCTAACCCTTGCCATCCTGGATTAATCCTTTAATTGCTTATATATAATCTGTGCTTTGATCTACATTTCGAATTTCATTCTTTAAATTGACTAGGTGTTTGAATTTGAATCACCCTAACTCTACTCAGAGAGTTAAGCACAAATTTTATGGATGATCTCCCATGCATATTAATTATGGTTGCATTCATAACTAGCGAGAATTCACAAGTGGGGGAGATTTTAGAGCCAAAAAAAAAAAAGAAGTTGCAATTTTTTTCGGATTTTTTTTTAGAGCCAAACAAAAAACGGATCGGACTCGGATTTCCTGATTGGATATATCCGGTTTTTCGGATTTAGCGAGTTCGGATTCGGATCGAATATGAGCTACTTCGGATTCGGATCGGATTTGGATTCTAACGGATTCGGTCCATTGACAGGCCTATTCCAAACAAAGGATAAGATAAATGGGTTGGATCATAATCAATACCCAACTCCGCAGTCCAAAACTAGCCTTTAATTAATATTCTCAATCAAAGAGGTATGTCAAGGGCGTGCATGCGATAATTGTGAGTACAAATTCTAGCTTTTAGATTTTAATAAAAAAGCAAAATATACATGTTTACTACAATGTGAAATATGATTAAATCGTAGTAAAAACAAATATTTTTACCGTAAAAAATTGAAAATCAATATCAAAATCAAGTACTTAGAAGTAAAAAATAGAAATCGAAAAACACCTCAAATGCAACTTCCCTAGAATCAAATTTTATTTCCTATTGATTCTCAAGATGCCTTGATAAATTTTTGGACAAGCATGCATAAATTTTATTTCCTATTGATTCTCAAGAATTTTTCATTTACAGAGCATACACGGTGTAATTTTTTAACAGATTTAATTTGATCTCATACTAGCAAAGCTTGGACTAACGTGAGTGCAATGTTTTTATTGCAAGGTGCAAAAGTGTTTTATTTACCGTGCAATACTCTTGCATGCACGGTGCAATTTTGAAAAAGATTTGATTTGACCTCACACTAATAAGGCAAGTTGGACTAATGGAGTGCAAACTTTTATTGCAAGGTGCAAGGATTTTCATTTACAGTGCAATGTTGGAGCATGCAAGGTGCAATTTTGAGATTGTCCGTCCAAAAAAATTTGATTTGATCTCACATTGGCAATGCAAGTTGGACTAACATGAGTGCAATTCTTTTATTGCAAGGTGCAAGAGCTATTTATTTACAGTGCAGTTCTATTGCATGTACGGTACAACTCTGGGTAGCTAATATTTTCAGGAACAATGAGAAGGGTATTTTGGACCTATAATTTATTGGTACCATGTATGTGGAATTATTTTTTTCTTTCTCCTGTTTTTGGTCATTTTTTAAAAAACCATGCATCAAATCAGAATTATTACTTTTAAATATCATTTTTTGGTCATTTTCCAAAAAATATAGGGTCCTGGTTTACATTATCGTCTGGGGCCACGAAAATCTCAGGGTCGGCCCTGACACCTACCAAATCAGTTCAAAACCGGGGAATTTGGGTATGGCAAGGGTGACGCAGTGCCGAGCGCGCATGTCAAATTTTAAAGAGACATAGGAGTATGAGAGAGAGGGGAAGGGGTGGGAGAAATATGAACCCTGACGGTCGAGATACACATTCGGCGCCACGCCACCCCTACCCATTCCGCACCGCGTCACCCCCCACCCCACCCACTTAGCACCCAAATTCCCACTTAGCATCCAAATTCAGATTAGAAATTCTTCTGCAAAAGGCCAAAGCCTACGAAGTACGAGCGAGCGACGGAGCGAACATTCTAGGCATAATATACTCCGTATCTCCTTCAACGAAGAGCCATGGCGGGATCAACGAGTACTATCCCAAGGCAATTGGGACCTTCCCCCCTCACCACCACCGCTACAACAACCCTAACCCTAGATCAGTCCTCTCGATCCTCTTCCTCTTCCTCATCCCAACCACAGCCACGGGAAATCCTAACTATGGAACTCAAGAAGAAGAAGGAGAAGAAGAAGGTGACGTGGAAGGAAGGCACCGTTGACAACGAGTTCCTACAGAAGAAGAGCTCTAAGAAATGCTGCATATTCCACAAAGACAAGCCCTTTGATGAGGACGACAGCGACGACGACGACTTGGATCGCCCAAACAAAGACCACGAACACGATCAACACGAACGCGATCACGGTTGTTGCTCGAGCAGCGGTGGAGGGAAGTGATATACAGACCTAAAAACTGAAGATTTTTATGTTTGTTTACTGTACAAGGGAATAGTTGTGTCATTGTTATTTTTTGTATGTGATGTCTGCTTCATTTGGCAATTACTTAGGAGAATGAGTATTGTTTCTGGAATTAAGCAGGTTTTGCTCTTCAATTTAAGTTTATTTTTTTCTTTCTCTATTGCGCATGAAGTTTGAATTGGCTTTTCTATATCGGTCGGAAAGTTGGTTAAAGACCTTAATTTGCCTATGACCAGTTGTCATTAGTTTCAATATGAAGATTGGCGTGCGAACAACACGTTGTAATTCATTAACAAGTTATGTGACTCTTTTGAATACTCTTTTGAATTTTTCTGGATTGTGGCAGTTAGGTGATTTGATAGAATGATGGTTAGAAAGTGATGGTTCGTCAAATCTTGTGTTCTTCCTCTTAATTAATAGTGTTATGGTTTTCATCATTGAGTAGTGGTATTCTGAGTTATATGGATGGTTGATTTCTGCTGGGATTTATGATGTCCAAATGCTTTTGTATCGTACGGAGTATAGACAAAAATGTTCTTGGAAGCAGTCACCAGACGTGGCCATCTCCAGTGTTGCTCTCGTTGTCACTAGGTCTTTAACTTCGTGTACTTCCTCCATGAGGGTTGCCATTCTTCCCATTTTCCTGATGGTCATTGCCTTAATCCTACCCCTTCAATCTATGTGTGAGGGACTATTACTTTTTATTTCATATTGTCTCTCTTGAGGATGTGCTCTAGTTGGATTTAGATGGGAAGTCTTGCTAGGTGGCTAAATTTGAGGGAGAAAGTATACCAGCAGTTGTGTGCAAAAGGACTCTTGCTTGAGGTAGTTATACCATTCCCAATGCAGGTATGTTGCTTGTCGGTATGGGTGGTTTGTGATTAATGGATTGCTTGTTACAAAGAAGCCCTTGATGAATCTGTTGTAATTGAGTTGTCTTCCTGCACTTCTTTCGGCTTCTTTTAAGTTTTACAGCTTCTCAGTTTCCAAAATGGTACTTGTGCTTAGTATTGTCAAATTTCCCTTGCTCTTCTAGCTGTGTTATTAAACTTATTTTGGCCTTAGTGAATGCTCAATACAATGTAATGAAATGATTGCTGAATTATATATTAGTAATTTCGGAAGCATTTTTGTTGTTAACTTATTTTCATAGAAAAGCACATTCTTCCCACTGACTGTAAGAAAATTGTCATCTCGAATAACTGGCACTAACTTGGGAATGACTGAATCTTTCCTTGCACCCTAGCTAGAGTTAGTCTCATCCAGGTAAAAAAGATGCTATACTGAAAGTGGTACTACTTAGCCTCTGAATTTAAGATACTTTTTTTTTTAATATATAATTATGATGTAGGATACGTATGGGGGTACTCTCCTATGCATAGCTTATCCAAAATTAGAAATATGGCAGCAGCAGTAGCAGGCTGTTCACCTCAGTTTCTGTGAGTTTTTTGTGGTGCAAAAGAGCGTTACGAATGTGGGACTTTAAGGGTTTATGATAGGGTTATGCAAGGGTAAGACTTTAGGAAGAAAAATCATGGATTTGGGGCTGTTTTGGGCACTGTGAATAGTACCCGAGAATATGTACGCAAAGAAGAAGAAAGAGAAGGAGAAGAGGAAGAGAGAGACGCTTCACCCTCGCAATAGTGAGGCAATTTCAAACACATAGAATCTCAAACTCTCATATTGATCAACTCTCCTAAATCCATGAGGTAACAACCATAGTTGTAGACAAAGACTCTCCTACAGTCCTACTTCCACAAGACTAAGACACAAAATTTAGAAACTACTCGTAAATCTTATTTAGCAACTTTTAATACTCTAAACCAACTAGGAATGGGAATTCTTATTCTTCCCTTATTCGGAATAGGAAACTAACTATTTTAGTTACGAAATTATGACGACTAATAAAATCCAGCACTTATTAAATTACCAAAACACCCTTAACTATAAATTTGACCAGCAACATACTTAACCTAAATAAGTATAAACGAGACTCTATTAGAACTAGAGACATCCGTATAAATTAATCCAATTGACCCATGTAAGTTCGGCTTGAAACTAAACAATTTCCATATGTGAATACTTCCATATCTTGTTCTTTCTTGCTCACTTTATGGACTGCATCAAACTAGGATTAGAGATTTGGCAAAGCTTTATGCAGGTTGGATGTGGGGTAAATTTGTGCTTATCCAATTCGTATGATTGGCAGTACAAGTAAACATAAGTAGAATTTCTGAATGGATGGATTTACCCTGAGATATGCATCTCTGTTTCTGATTGTTGTCACACTTGATGAACACAGAGTACTTGGTGACAGCTTTATTAATTCTTTGTAAAGTATAATGCTTTAACTTATTTGTTTTAATTACTCTGTAATTCTTGAAAGATTCAGACTGTGTCAAAGAGTGTATGGAATACACATGAACTAATGGTTTTGCCATAAGTTTGGAAAGCTTCGATTAATCTCCTGTTGTGGGATACTCTCCACCATTCTTGGTGGTCCCCTTTTGTTCTACATTAGATGGCTACAAATCAATGATATGGTTGAAGAGGAGTGGTTGTAGCAAGACAGAAAAAGAGGACTGGCGCATTATCATGTGGCGTTCATTTGCTTTTCTGAATGACTTCACGATCACATAAAGGAGTTAATGATGCCACTCATAAGATATCTGTAGGAATTGCTGTCCACTTGGAATGTAGTTAGCAGATGGGGTAAGTTCATGCCCTATTATGAACGGTTGTGGCCGTGATGGGGCTGGGTCAATGAAAAAAAAAATGGCTAGGTGTCACTTGTCCTTTGGACTTTGAAGTCTTTTGTGCTATAGGCTGAAATTGATTTTGTCAGCAGTAAGTTATGGGTGGTTGAAGATAAATGTCAAGGATGGGATAGAGTTGGGACTAAACTATCTGTGGTGGAGGATGTCTAAAGCAAGTCAGAAATAGTGATTGCTCTCAGGCAGGAATCCATTTGGTTTGTGGTTTTTGTTCTTATATCTGCATTTCAGGAAAGCTGTATGAACAAAAGAGGCTAGTCAAAGCTCCTTGTTTGAGCAATAACAGTTTGCATTCAAGATGCCAGTTCGGTATTTCATATTTTGTTTGTGGTGGTGGCTTTTAATGTATACACTTCAACATTGATATGCAAATTAGTTCAATTTTATTTCAACAGAAAAGCAGGCTGTACCAGCTTCAGGTTATGCTCACTGGGAAAGAGTCACAAATCAAGATTCAATACTTCTGCTTTGTATGTTTCCTGTAAAGCTTTTCTAATTAGCAAATGTTATTCCTCAATCTCCAGTCCTATCCTTACTCCACAATTTCCCCATATCTTGTTTTGAATCACAAACCGTAACAGGTCACAATTGAAACTGGAGGATGGCATTATCATGGTAAAAGGCAAGGACAATTTGGATTATTTTCCATGTTGTCATCCGGCCATCCCAACGCTGCACAATTTACCCCTGTATATGGCTTTTGAGTTTTGAGTATATTTAACAAGTCTATCATTCGTTTAGCTTGATATAAATTGTACAGTTTTGTCCTTATTTCATGGTAAGTTTTCTTGACTTCTTTGGTTTATAACAAAGAAAAGAGAATGGAACGGGTTGTGCACATAATTGTTGGATTCGGTTCTGTACACTCAGAAACGGATTCGATTCACAATCTGCAGTAGCCTCATCATATGAGGTTGGCATGACTAGTTTAAGTGGTTTACATGATGACCATGCATGAATACCAATTAGGAATAAAGCTTCCAATATTCTTTTTTCTTGAGTGACAAGTATTCATTTTTTGTTATTTTCTGTTTTCATCAGTAGAAGTTCCGTTAAGCCACGCAATTTGCTAGTTAAAATGCTATTGTGTCACGATGGATTGAATAATTGCGCTTACATTGATTTGAGGTTTTCTATTGAGGCTTGGTACGGTAAATTGGCAGGGTTTGCATGAGATATTCATGAAAATTCTGGGAAGTTGAACTGACTACAATGTGCTAGTTATCAGCAGTGTTCGACCACTATAAGAATGGAAAACCTGTTTAATTTTAATGCAAGTCCCAGAAGTAGCATTTTTTTCATCAGTGAAAGGATTGTGCTCTCCTCCTTCCCCCGCTTCTCTTATTTTGACAAGTATTTTTTGGTCATATGGAGTCCTTTTACTAGATAGTTATATTGCTGGCTGCCTCGTCTCCGGCTGCTGATTCAAGGGGTAAAACATAATTATGCAGGTCGAGAGAGATACACATGATTGACCCTGATCTAATTAATTGCCACGAGCTGGAGTAATATTTTTTTTTTTTTGTATAAACATCAGAATTACTCTGAGGGTGGAGGCTCCAATTATCGCTGCACAGCCTTAGGAACTGGCGGGGGGAAATATCCAGATAGAATCGAAAATAAAAATGCTGAATTTGATGTTCCTTATCGTAACAAATGAATTAGCTTTCATTTATCTTGCCTTTTGTTTATGTGCACCTGTATTCCCATCTCCGAAGTTTAAATCCTTGAATATTTTTCATCTGTGTGAGACTTCTCTAGTAATTACATCTGATTTGTCCTCTTCTTGCATTTTAAATTATTTGGCAGTAATGTATTAGTGTCATTGCATGTCATTCATACTCTTGTTATTGCTTGAATTTGTTTTCCCCTATTTACTTTGCCAGAACTGTGTACGGTAAATTCATCCAACAACAACAATCAGTACCCATGAAATTCTGTTAAAATCCCGATGATGCTTACCCATCCATATGATTTGTCATTCTCTCACTGATTGAAAGTTAGGGCTGTCTAAAATCGGGGATTTAATTTGTTACAACATTGTTATATATTTGATTTCTTGGAGGGTTCCAACCTAAAACCAATTGGCAATAGGTGGAGTAGCCTCTAGAATTTATTAACCAAGCTTGGGTGTCTTAGATAGACGATGTGGGATAATCTAACACTCCCCCTCACGTGCAGCCATGTGGAGGTACGAATTAAGGAGACCAGGAGATTTAACACTGGCGAAGGAGACTCGACCACGTGAGATGAGGCCACCCAAGACCTAGCTCTGATACCATATTAGATTTCTTGGAGGGTTCCAACCTAAAACCAATTGGCAATAGGTGGAGTAGCCTCTAGAATTTATTAGGCAAGCTTGGGTGTCTTAGATAGACGATGTGGGATAATCTAACAGTATACAACATATTTATATATATACCCGTGTCACATATATGTATATACACGACAAGGACAGTTAAATCTAGCAGTGAAGGTTGCAATTTTCCTACTAGGCTACTATCATGCTCTTATCTACCAAGGATATTCTATGATCACACGATGGGAACCAATACAGCTCTAGTAAAAACTTCCTACAACTAATAGCTCTACCAAGTATTCATAATTGCCTTACTACATAATGGTGTGAAAGGGGTCAGGAAATCACACCCGACCACACACGTGAACAGAGCAGAATATACGTAGGCTAAGCTTGACATGAATATTGATCCGTTTGAATCCATTTTCTTGATTGCTTGCGATGCTGTATGCAATGAATGGGAGGCTCTACTGGAGCTTTCGACTCTCCAAAAGTATTCCAACAGAAGGCATCGTCCATGCGATACTTTTCTTGAAGTGGATTGAGGTCTATGTCAGAGAGAATGACGTCCACACATGGGATGCTGTCACTACATGCAAGGTATGCCGGTTGTACCGTGTAGGTTCCACTTATCTTTTCGTATGTGATATCTGATAGAGCCACAGCAGATGTTTGGTTCTTGCATTTACTGCTGTGGCAGTAGTATTGGTCAATTACGATTGGGGTTTCGACTTCAGAAACTTGAATGTTTGAGAACAATACTCCTTGCACAGACCCTGACCCACCCTGCATAAGTACATCAGCATGAGTGAGGATTTAAGAATGTCAAAGTTTCAATTTCTTACCAAATTGGCTGTTTTGTACGAATTCATAGGCTAATCAACCTTTTGAACACAGTTTGATATACTTGTTCTGAATATTTGGTCCATGGAGAGGTGTAAATTATGAAATATGGAACTCATCCCATTGAATCTGTTACGTTTAATCTCCCTTAAAGTTTATAAACTCAATCATGACTTCAAACATGCTTCCAGTGAGTCTGTGTAGCATTTTTAGTCATAAATGAACTAAAAGCTAGTTAATAGAGCTTCGCAGTTCTATAATCTGTGACGACTCTGTTGTTTTATATACCCGACCAAATGCTTGTTGCATTATTTCGACTTAATTTCGAACTAGATGTACTGCAGAGGTATCCTTACCTGCCATGTCTTTATCCTGACACCTGTCAAGGTGTTATGCATATTGGTATCTCGAACGGTAATGTTTGACACGCAGGCCTTGGTTTGATCCTTTCCCAGCCCTCCAATGCTGATTCCATGTCCAGGGCCACAGTTGACATTGTGTATGTAGACATTTGAGCATCCAGTTTGTATAGAAACACAGTCATCGCCTGCACAAAGCATTAGAACTTGAGATCTTAGTGTACTATTTGCTCAATGCATGGACCTTTTGTTTGTATATTGGCTATTGCTAGTTTAGATTGTAAATGGACCAAAACAAAATTTACTCATTTTTTCCCCAACAGAAAACAAAGGGAAGTTGCATGCATATGACAAAAAGAGAAACGTCGTCCTGACTTTGAGGTATCTGTGTCTAAGCCTTGTCCAACGGTGGATTTTTTTTTTTTATGATTCATCGATGGGACATAGTTAAATGCAGGACATAAGACAGGACTTGTTATAACTGTGTCCGTCCCAAATTGCTCGTCCCTTTTGGGGAATCCAACTTTTTAAGGAGATAAAATTATTGTCTTAGAGTTCCAAAATTATCCTTCAAAACTGTGAAGTTTATTAAGTGGTTTTAAATTTTTTATTATCTTTCAATATGGATCTCAAAAAATATGCAATATGGATCTTGTTTGATAGATCTCAATTAGTTGTTTTATACAAAGTTTTAAAAATCATCAAAAACATTATAAAGTAAAAGATATAAACGAGTTAGAAATGACACAAATTTCAAAAACTGTGAAATAGAGTACTTTTAAGGGTAAAACTGGAAGTTTGACATATTTTGATGGTTGTTTTTAGAAATAGGATCAACATTTTGGGACATCCCAAAATAGAAAGAGGGGCTAGCAATTTGGGACGGAGGGTGTAGTTGTTGGACTTCCATGTGGTGTTTGGTGTAGGTTACTGGAAGCATAAGTTTGTGGCACGTTATAGAGGAATTCATCGCAATTGTATGAGATCTCTTGTCCGTTACATCAGTATTATCATTAAATGTTGACTGGGGTTTCATTTGTTTGTGCGGATTAGAGTGCTGGGTTGGCCTATAAATCCAGCGGATGATATTAGAAATTCTTGACTAATTTATCCATCTGATATCATTTCCATTAGAACATAAGCTATACTAAACCATGGAGTGTTGTTACTAATGACATTACAAATTCTACGGGATTATATATTCCTTCACTATTTGTCCGGTCAACAAACAGGGACTAGGTGTACTATTTGCTGTTGATATTATAGTAGACAATGTGATAAAAGCAAACTTGTACAAAGAAAATTACCGCATGCAAGATTAGTACTGCTGATAAAGACATTCTGGGAATTCTGCAAGTGGATGCCATCAGTATTGGGGCTATCTCCAGGAGAAGATATGCTTATATTGAATACTGAAACTCCTAGGCAATTGTCAAACTTGAGGTGGCAGAGGGGACTGTTCTGAATTGTTATGCCTTTGACTATCACATTAGAGCTCCCGTAGAACCTCAATGCCTGACAAACCAAAGTTACAGATATCTTGTTACAAGGGTTGCATGTAAGAGAAATGCAGTTTAGGGGTCTTGAAGTGGTCCTTACTGTTGGCTTTGTGCTTGGCATTTTCCCACCTAGTGAATTGCTTATCTGCCGAAACAGTAGCAAGGCTTAGTTACTGCAGAAACTAGAGGCAGATAAAGAAACGATAGGGAGGAGGAAATAATTACTGGTGGGTTTTCTTCGACCTTGTTTAATGGGACAACTAATCTTGATTCTTCTTCTGTGGGGGCAGCATATGGGGACTCTTTCCACCAGACTGAGCCCCTTCCGTCAATGGTGCCTGATCCTTGAACTGTGATTCCTTTTAGTTTTGTAAATTCAATCCACTGTAGGTGTCCTGAACCCCAAGGTTTAGAGCTTGTTGGAGCAATAATGGTACCATCAAGCTGGGAGAAAAGTAATTAGTTTGACATTTCATGTTTATCAGGGAGGAAAATTCTCTTGTAACAGGTTTAGGTTTTGTTGATATTTCACACTTTTGACCTCACATATATTAGTAATTGTCCCAAAGCCTCGTTCGAAATTTATGAAATTTTCCCTTTTATCAATGCAAAACACGACTCTTGGTATTTGATCTTACTGTCCAAAAATCCTGAACCGTGGGTGATAAGAGTGTAAAATGGCACTGGCAAAGATGCTACGGAAGTATAGTGTGACTGATATTAACCTGAATGTTTAATAGTATGTATCTATGTGCGATTGAGAATTTGTACAGTAGTATTACTAGCTAGTACGAGTCACCTGGAAGACAATGTTTGGTTGGCAATTCGGACCAGCGAATGAAATGGGTCCCACAAGGAAGGTGAATTCTGATGGGACGATGATCGTGGACACCTCCACTTTGCAAGCAGCTGCCCACGCAGATTGAAATGCCTGTGGCGCACCATATACACCGGCTCAGTAATGTTATCATCTGCATTTACTATATTAAGAATTCATTTATTATCGTATCCTTGTTAGATACTTTGCGACATAACTATGGAGAGCAGAACTCCCCTATCATTTACCTGTTCTGAGCCCTTCCCTAGTTCACAATTAGGTAGATGATTTATTACAGTATTATTTTTATTTTGGAAAAAAAATATTGGAAATATTGACCAAACTGCAGATTATTATTTCAGTGCCTCACCTGATTTCTGTTGTCAATAAGCAGTATTGTGGACATTCCGTTGTCATTTCCCTAACTTACAGTTTGTTTTTGTTTAATTGTATTACATAACAGTTCTATATGCGTTAGGTTTGTTTGGTAGTTCTACAGCAGCCCTTTGTGAATTGTGAAGAAAGTGAGTGATTTGTTGTTTTAGAAAATAAGACACTGCCCTTTTAAGGACCTGGGGCAACATACACCTCTGCTACTCAGAGAAAAAGGGCAATAAATTGTAGACAATATAAGAAATGAGTTATTAATAGCAATAATTTTTTGAAGTCCATTGTATTGTGGGAAAAGAATATGCAAATCCATTATCAATGAATTACCTTTTATGTCAACGGATCAATATATGTGATGACATGCTCACTACCTACATTCTCGACTTAGTTTATTCCGGGAGTGCTTGTAATTGTAGGGGGTGAAGTGTTTAGCCAAAATCAGAATTTTTCAGGACTTTGCTGATGTGGATATTAAAGTCCAACGAATCCAAAAATGTACCTTTGTGTCATCGGTAGCTCCATCTCCCCTAGCGCCAAATTTTAGTACATCAAACACAACAGCAGGTTGAGGAACCGGGGGTTTTGGTCCTTTTGGAGAGGGAGGCAGTGCTTTTGGAGGGGGTGGTGGTTTTGGAGATGGAGGTGGTGGCGCTTTTATAGGAAGTGCTTTTGAAAAGGGTGGTGGTTTTACAGATGTAGGCGGTGGTGGTGGTTTTGGAGATGGAGGAAGTGGTGATGGTGGTGGTGGTGGTGATTGTGGTTTTGGCGATGGAGGCGGAGGCGGAGGCGGAGGCAGAGGCGGTGGTGGTGCATTTGGAGGTGGAGGAGGTTGTGGTGCATTTGGAGATGGTGGTGGTGGTGGTGGTGGTGGTGGTGTATTGAGATATGAAGAAGGTGGTGGTGCATTCGGAGATGGAGGTGGGGGTGCAGATGGTGTATTTGGATATGGAGGTGGTGGTGGTGCATTCAGGGATGGAGGAGGCTGTGGTGCATTTGGAGAGGGAAATGGTGGTGGTGTATTGGGATATGAAGGAGGTGGCGGTGCATTCAGAGATGGAGGCGGCTGTGGTGCATTTGGAGATGGTGGAGGAGGTGTTGGTGCATTTGGAGGCGGAGGAGGTGTTGGTGCATTCGGAGATGGAGGTGGTGGTGGTGGTGGTGGTGGTGTATTGAGATATGAACGTGGCAATGGTGCAGTCGAAGATGGAGGTGGGGATGGAG
>JAXBDA010006690.1:0-19978 GCA_036023075.1 Gaultheria prostrata
ATACCCCCCCCCCCCCCCCCCCCCCTCTCTCTCAATCACAAACACATGCATATATTCCGTGTAGGCCCTTGAAAACACGTTTGAAGCACATTGAGCGGTTCCGATCCATGAGGTCCGCACAGAATTTCCATGAGGGATCCCTCAATGGATCAGTTTTGTATCTATGTCAAATGCGTATCTATCTATTATTGATTTCCTCTGTGAGTAGAGAAATGACATAGAGGACGATAGCATTTACAAGCACAATTCAGCATAAGCCCATTCTTGCTTTTTTTTGCTCGGCAAAAGAAATTTATTAATCTTTAACCAAGATTACTGTTCTTGCTTGTTGCCCTGAACATTATATGGTACACAGATACTTTTGAAGGTTGTAGCTAAACACCAAAAAATAGAAGTTTGACAATTGTTTTACACGTATGAGATTATTCAAGAAAATATTCTTGGTTGTAGAATATTTTAAAGTTGACACAAACGGAGCCTTAATTTACTTCATTCGGCATTGCTATGTTTGCCCACATCATGTTATGTGCATTGGTTGTAGAAAAATTGATAAACAAAGTGGGTAGGAAAGTCAATCTTTAAGCGTAACCCATTCTTGGAATATGCACTTCCAAAAGTAAATGGAAATAACAAGACTAGTCTAGTCCAATCAACCGTTTTTATGTATCATATCTTTTATCTCAATACTCCAAGAATTTTAAGTTGTTTCTTTTTTTGTCTAACCATTTTAAAGATGGTTAGTGTTGGTCGACGACGCTGGTATGCCCATAATTATGATTCATCATACCTACTAAAATTGGCAAAAAAGTATAGCCAAGTCGGTTACTTATATAGCTTGCGGTTAATATAGGTGTCCCCATACATGGCAAAAATTTCGTTTGCCATTTATTGATAGAACCATCAAATTAGCAACCCATACCCATTTCACCCATACCTCGTCCTATTTCGCTAATTTATTGAAGCCCGAATTTTGTACATCATTTGAAAATGATCCTAGGTGGCATACGTGGCGGACAACACGGTGGTAGTCCTAGAGTAGAATACGCTTGTAGACATGTTATTAGACTTTCTATCATGGTAAATGGGAAAGAGGGATAAAAGAGAATGTTGTTTAATAGATCCATCCAATTGTTTAACTATATAGGTTTATATATAAGGAACTATTTGGCTCAAAATACTAAGTAGGTTTATAACAATGTAGAATTTGAGCCCTCAACATTATTTTATAGTTAATACCATCTAATTTCATAACGACACTTGTACACTCAATATTTAACTTGAAAAATAACAAGCGGTAAGATTACTAACAAATATGCATTGGCTTGAATTGGATGGCATCCTGGACATCAAAGAAGCCTTGGCAGTTGCATCTCCATCCTCCATCTCAGCCATCAATGGTCTAGATTTTAAAAAAGACTCATTCCGGTACAGTACGAGTCTATTCTTCCCTGTAGGAGTCTTTCAACGACTCTGAACCGTTCAAAGCAGCCGACATTACATGGAAAGTTGCAATACAAGCCCAGACTACAGAGAAGCGCAACGCGAATACTAATTTGAAGCTGATCAACCATACTTGGAGAATTGTATAGTTTGAGACATGATTATAGTATAATGAATGATACGTGCAATCGTATCCGTTTGAAGTTCCAAGAAGTTCCTTGAGTATCTGGAAGACAAATATATCACCCATGGCCTTCCTATATAGATGCCAATATGACATCATTCCTAAGCGTAGTTGTAGGCGATTGGATCACAACTTCTAGCTTGTTCCTCCAATCTAACTTGGACTCCATGTATCAAAGTCCTAGTGAAGGTTAAATCCCAAAATTTCAAACTCGGCATTATTGATATTTGATACTGTCATGTTAGATTCTTAGAACCAACACTTTGATCTTTTTTCAACCTTTCTACTTACTCTAATAATATGGTCAAGAACCTTGAAAGATTGTTGTTTATGTCCTCGTGAGTTTCGTGCAATTTGGTTGCTTGTTATCTTTAAATCAAAAAAGCTAATAACTAATAGCAAACGTTAAAGTTTTTATATATTTCCAATGTTACCAATAAAGCGAATGGGTGCGCTGTTTAACATATGGGGTACTCAAGTATACAATCTAGAAAGAAACTAGTATATTTCAAAGTTTTCAGGGGCAAAAGCGCATGGAGAGGTTGTCGACCTCATGAGAGGCGAAGCATAGACTCAAAACATTGAGGCTTTATCCTTTGCAGTTTTGTATTTTTTATTTGTAAAGCTTAAAATTATATAAAAATACAAGAGAAAAGGGAGATCATGTTTGCGCCATATGAAGTTGTGCCTCACTAAAAATTGAAAAATAGTAAACTGAATTCACAATAAGCATCTTAAAGCATAAAAACACAGTGCGTTAATAGATCCAACCTTTAAAGGAACTTTTAGTCTCTTGCAAATACACAAAAACCCTTCTTCTCCGCTCCAACAACTTTTAATGAACCACCTCTTTACTTGCCCAAAAAAACCCAACTCTTTTGATGCATTCACCTTTATCATTGGGGTGAACAAGGCGTCAAAAGTGTACGCAATTGTAAGTCTCCGATGGATGGGCAAACCCCTTGGGTTTCTCCACTCACAAATTAAGGTCTAAAATCGTGTTTGTTGCGCCTCGCCTCAAGGCAAGCACTAGAATCACCTTTGAAACTTGGGACTTTTTTCTAGGTAGAAACCTAAATGAACTAGTTTGAATTTCGTGATAACAGACTCAAACAATAGATCAAGTTGGCTCAATTACAAGATGAATTACAATTCTGATCAAGACAAGAAGTGTAGCATAATGAGCCATTCTTGCTGGGGAATATGTCCTTGTCCTTGTGACCACGTGTCATACCTAGCCTATGCATTTGCACTCCTATGAGCAAATATTGACTTATTTTTCACCCAACACTGATTGCAATAGGAGTAAATACATAGCTACATTACCATGTCCTACCTAGGTCTCTACATTTTGGTTTTGCATACCGTATCCTCATTCATTGTTCATACATGTTAGTTACTACTCTCATTGTTGAGATCTATGCTTCATATCATGCCGTAGTTGTTGATATATAACTTTGCTATAACGTAGTTGAAGCATATTTCGGTGGAACTTTAACTGGAGCTAATTTCCTAATGTTGTGTGGTTTTTTCTCTTATTTTGTGTGGAATAATTATGACGAGATGAGGGCTAACGTGGTAGGTTGTCAATCATGGCATTCTAGATGAAATAAAATAAAGTGACTCTACATATGAAAATAACATCTCGAGTTTGACAAGGGAAATAAATCAACCAAGGTAATGGTGGCCCTAGCTCGTCAGTTGCCACCTCAATTCTAAACACTCAAGTAGCCTAAATATAACAGGTATCGTCGTCAATGAGTAAATTTCCTTAGAAAAATAACGGGTATCTTAAAAAATTTACTGTGCATCCTTCCCTAGCAATTATGTATCTTTTAAAAGTGAGCATTGTATCCTTGAGCAATTCATGTAATATAATTCCGCAGATCTTCCTTGTTTTGATTGATGCCTTGCTCCATAAGATTGTTTGGATCATCGACTTATATATTGTTGGTTTTTAGCTCGTAACTCGTAAGACATTTGGAATTTTATTGCAGTTTTGTATGACTATAGCTTTGGCTGCCTCAACTATCTTTTCAGAAAGTTAGCTGCAATTTATGCTTTATTAACCTTTTTCCTTCTTCCTTTTTATTTTGGATACATTTAGAGAAAGTGGTTAACTACTAGCTTTCCACAATAACATTAATATTTAGTGTATAACTCTATATATGTATTTCTTTTTCCTTGCACCGTTGTTTCTGTTTATGAGTGAAGTTATTCTTTTTGGATTCATTTCACTTCTGGATTATATAGGTACTAGCGTTTGGGGCACACATGATGCGTGTGCAAGTGGTGAGTAATGGCATCAAATCCATATGCATATGGCACCGTTGGAAGTGGAAGAAATATACGAGAAAGCATAATAAGCAATGCAGTTGTGGCGCACTTTCGAAAGATAAATTAACAGGTGTGCATTCATAAATTATCTTACAATCTGAACCACTATCCCACACAATCGTCTAGTAAATTTTCCTTTTGAAGTTCAAATAAAACAAAAAAACGTAAACAAAATAAACAAAGGGAAAAGAAAGGGAACCTCTTAGGAGACACTTGCGGCGCACTCCTCAGACTATGCCATTAATTAACATAGAGAGGAGGAAACGACATTGGTAGTTGTTATCAATTTACTATATTAGAATGGATTCTAATTCTCTATGATATTGGTAGTTGTTATCAATTTACTTGGCGCTTCGAAATGATTTAATATGGCCATTTTATGGTTTTTTTTTTTCAGGTCTGTTAATACCACTTTAATACGCATTCACTCTCCATTAACACTCTTAACAAAGAAAATTAGTTCCGATTTTTTAAAATAAAACACATGAGTAAAGCAACTAGATTGTGCTAATGTATCAAATTTGTATCAATGATCTAATGGTAGCCATTTCATATTAGAGTCTTCTAATGTATCCAACTGTATCATGTCCCATATTAAAGTATGGATACCTTGCTTTGTTATGCGAAATGCACATCTAGCTATTTTTAGGATTTTGGTTAGGCTAAATGCAAATCTATCAATCTTGTTAGGGATTTTATTTGGTTAATTGTAGATCTATGGAGTTTTAGGTATTCTTACTTTACCAAGTCTTCCTTTTCCTTCATGTATGCGGGTTTTTTAAAATTCCCGTTCTTTTTGGGTTGAGCTATAGCTGATATGATTTTATTTTACTATTATGGGTGTAATAAACAAAGTTCCATGCCTGCCTACAACTTCCATACAGAGTGACATAGAGTACGTGATTTTTTGAACAACATTGTCAGCCCCAACGTCCATCATAGAAACTTTGGTTCTTGCATTGTTCTGTTTAGCGTTGGTTTTTTGTACATTTTTGGATACTTGTTGGTATGTTTGTTGCATAGAAAAAGATGAAATGGACGGAATGCTTTGAATGGAAAATTTTCATCTGCAAACTCAAACAGGTGAATGGATGTAGGCTCGATTGAATGTGTGTATGGATTGGCTTTTTTGGCCATTTTTGTTTTCCCCTTGTAATAGCCCCCAAAATATCGGCTTGTTTCTTTCTATTTTAGTCATGTTACCACCTAAACTAGGCAAAAAAAGGTTGTTTTCCCAGTAAGCAAAAAAGGCACTAAATTACCGCAAGTAACTCTAGTTTTATCCCCATTTTGTGAACAACCAAAAAGCTGTAATCTTTAACTTTTTAGACATCGAGACACAACCTTAGTAATCAATCGAAAGGTTATACCTTTCTCTTGGCCACGAAAGGGGATTTGTTTTCGTGAAAACTGGAGGTCTGGAAAATTTAAAATGCATGTTGTTTTTCTGTGTTCTTTGATTATGGGTTCTGGAAAATTTAAAATGCATGTTGTTTTCCTCTGTGTTATTTGATTATGTGGTTTTTTTCCGGGTTCTTTGATTTTTGTTATTTCTTTTGTTGGTTTTTTGATGCATGTTGTTTTGTTCTGTATTTTTTGCTAACAACATAATGGAATTATAACATTTAGGTCTAACCCGAGTTGACTACTACCTCGTATGTGCTTCAATATGTATACATGGTAATTTGCAATTCAATGGTCTTTAGTAGGATAATCTTAGTAGTATCTCGAGGAATGAGGATAGTTCTCCTTACTTTTTATAATTCTACATCAAACTAGAAGTGAAATAATGTTTTAAAAATCCTTGCACTAGAACTTTTGTTTTGTAATTTGGTCCCCCCTGATTACGAATCCTAGCATTGCCCCTCGTTTTGAAGTTTATTTTTGTAGGAGTCGAAAGATAATATGCTAAATAAGGTCAGCTGGAACACAGGTTCTTGTCATTTATCGTGTTACTTTTTACTTTTTGCCTTCGACTGCTATTACAAGAGGGAATATTCTCAATTCAAAGGATTTTGAGAGTACATGTATCTAATGAATCATTTTGTTATCTTGATTGCAAATTCTTGTAATTTTCTGTGGACCAGGTGTGGTAAAAGTAAATGTCATTCGCATCATCGGAACTATGATAGGTAACAAAGACTCTTTGAGTCGGCTGATATTAGTAGTGCAAAATCGAGTGACAAACCGAGCTCTGAAAGCTATGGACCTTTTTAGCTTCAAGGTGGAAGTTTTCCAAGTGAGTTTTAGGTTTCGATGTTTTGCATTTTGTCTGTCATTCTTTGTGTTGTACATTGTGCTTTGAATGTTTTGATTCTAACTTTCATGTCTGGCTATCATGGTTGATTGGTTTATGGACAACAATTGATCACGATGCTCCCTTCATGCCAGCGGTGCTACAACAAACCTTTTAGCAATTCTATCCTGTCAAAGGAAGCCTTCAAGTCTAATCAAAATGCATTTGTTTTTGTGAATTTTTATCTTAAAGAAATCTTTTGTTCCTGCTTCTCACTACATTCGTAGCCATTTGCAAACTGATAGGATTGAGAAATCATCGAGTTCTTTGTTTTGACATCTCAAGGACGATCATATTTCGGGACATTCCAAATTAGGAAGATGGAAAAGAATTTAGAACAGTAGCAACAAGCACATTGCGTAATTTTCCTTGAAGACTTTTCTTGTGCTTGGATGGAATGATTGGCATAGTTTTGACTTTTGACTTTTGGGCTGTGGCATCTCCCGAGGGAAATTGTTGACATCGCTAAAGGTAGAAAAAGCAGTGATATGTTTGCATCTTCGGATTAGATATAACAGAGGCATCTTTAGCAATGAGTCAATGCAAAATTTATGCTTCGTAGTGAAATTACTGAATGGATCCCAAGGAAGGTATTGCAATAATAGGAGAAAGTATTTGGAGCAACTTCAGCATTTTCATCAAGGGAGGGAAATTTTTGGAGTTGTCTTCCAGCAAGGAAGAATCTGCTTTAAGGTGTGGAGTTATTTGGAGGGAACTATGGCTAATCTCCTATGGTTAACATAAAAGGAGCCCAGAGGGAGTCATTCCTCGTAGTGGCATATGGCAAAGGGTAAGTAGTTGTGATAAGGTGATATAATGGGGCTAAACAGTTAAAGTCTTAAGTATTTCGATATTGACCTCGCTTAAAATATCTTTTTAATAGCCGCCATTCAAATAAATGTCATTTGACAAAGATGTTTTTAAACACTTTTGTGATTGAGTTTGACTGCATGCTTTTAATGTCTCAACTCTCTGTGTTTAGATTACCGAATTGCTTATTAACATCACAAAGCATGCGTTAAAGCCAAAGCACCGTGTACTAACTGATGAAGAGAAAAAGAAGCTCTTGAAGAAGTTTAGTTTGGAGGAAATACCGGTCAGTTAACAATTATGTGGTCGTTTTCTATTACTCAAAGCTGAAAGTTGATTTTGCATTTGTAGGAAAGCTATCTATTGCTGTCGTCATTCCATATCGTACGGGACTATTTATGAAGTAGTAAAAATGGGATTGTATGTGTTTCCTAATTGACTTGATTCTTGACATGGTGGTGTTTATATTCGAAGTAGGCAAGTAGCTATTATTTGTTTTCAAATTGCTATTAGGAGTTATCCGGTGAGTTTAGACACGTGTCTATTAACCTTTTTATTTTCCTTTTGGTTTTATATTCTGAACTCATCTTTGGGATTGTTTGATGTGTAAATTAAGTATTCATTATATCATATGTAAAGAGGTCGAATATAGTGGATCGTCAACGTTTTTCATGTAAAATATTTTACACCACATGGGTGAAATTGTTTTCCTTACTAAACTCCCGCAAGTCATTTTTGGTTGGAGCGCGAAGTCGGCTGATACTATGATTCATCAAGTCCATGTTATGCCAAACCCACACACTTGTTTCTGGCTCTCTCTCTCTCTCCAGTAGCTTCGTTTCCAATTGAATCAGTTCTCAATGTCATCCCCTCTCGTACTTTATCTCAATCACAAACACATGCATATGTTTCCATACACACACACATATATATACACATTAAGGGATCGCTTATGAAAAATTTGGTGCGTCGGAGGAAATTTCGAGGATCAGAACCACTCAATGTGTTTATAAACACATGTTTTTAAGGGTCTACGCGAGGAATTGCCAAAAAAATTACCCGGAAGGGCTTGATTCCGAGTAGTTTTCGAAAAAAATTGTATATGTATAGCAAGGTTTTGAAACGGGATACGTATTGTGTATCTTTTTTCTTGTTTTATAAATCGTATTGGGATACGTATCGCGTACCGTAAGATACGTTAACCATAATTAATATACAATTAACAAGTATTTATACCTAATAATACCAACAAACTAAATTTTTAAGTTGCAAAATTTCAAGTCTATCATATGGGATTTATCAGATTGAAGTTTCCTGCTATCTTAGTCAAGGACATGAAACACAAATCCCTAATAATATTCTCCCAAAACACGATTGAAGTGGTTAACTACTAGCTTTCCACAATAACATTAATATTGCGTGTATAACTTAATATATGTATCTCTTTTTCCTTGCACTATTGTTTCTGTTTATGAGTGAAGTTATTCTCTTTGGATTCATTTCACTTCTGGATTATACAGGTACTACCGTTTGGGGCACACGTGATGCGTGTGCAAGTGGTGAGTAATGAAATTAAATCCATATGCATATGGCACTGTTGGAAGTGGAAGAAATATACAAGAAAACATAACAAGCAATGCAGTTGCGGCGCACTTTCGAAACGTAAATTAACAGGTGTGCATTCATAAATTATCTTACAATCTGAAGCACTATCCCACACAATCGCTGTTGTAAATTTTCCTTTTGAAGTTCAGAGGAAACAAAAAAACATAAAGAAAATAAACAAAGAGGAAAGAAAGGGAACCTCTTAGGAGACAGGTGCGGCGCACTCCTCAGACTACGCCATTATTAACACAGAGAGGAGGGAATGACATTGGTAGTTGTTATCAATTTACTATATTAGAATAGATTCTAGTTCTTTATGATATTGGTGTTTGTTATCAATTTACTTGGCACTTCGACATGATTTAATCTGGCCATTTTATGGGTTTTTTTTTCAGGTCTGTTAATACCACTGCAAAACTCATTCACTCTCCAAATTAACACTCTTAACAAAGAAAATTAGGTCCCATTTTTTAAAATAAAACACACGAGTAAAGCAACTAGTTTGTGCTAATGTATCAAATTTGTATCAATGATCTAATGGTAGCCATTTCATATTAGAGTCTGCTAATGTATCCAACTGTATCATGTCCCATATTAGAGTATGGAAACCTTGCTTTGTTATGCAAAATGCACATCTTAGCTATTTTTAGGATTTTGGTTAGGCTAAATGCAGATCTATCATTCTTGTTAGGGATTTTATTTGGTTAATTGCCGATCTATGGAGTTTTGGGTATTCTTACTTTACCAAGTCTTCCTTTTCCTTCGTGTCTGCGGATTTTTTAAAATTCCCGTTCTTTTTGGGTTGAGCTATACCTGATATGATTTTATTTTACTATTATGGGTGTAATAAACAAAGGTCCCATGCTTGCCTACAACTTCCATACAGAGTGATGTAGAATACGTGATTTTTTGAACAACATTATCAGCCCCAACGTCCATAATAACTACATCAAATAACTGCTGCATCAACATTTCCAAGACCAGCTGAAATATCTAATCTAATGACCTGAGATAAATTGGTTCTCGTGGGTAACGCACTAGAATGTTTATTTCCGTCCCTTTGATCCATCCATCCAAGAAGATGCTGCACCCTGTGCTTGCCCGTTAATATCTAGTTTCCTTTACATGTTGCATTTCTTTCACTTCACCCTGAAGGATCTACCCTTTCAGTTCCTGGTAACTGGGGTCCTCAATGCAGTCTGACCATTATCAAGGGTGGCATTTATCATTCCCTGAAGCTGAGAGATTTGGCAGCACTGAAATCAATGTTGTTCTCATAATGAATCTAGAGATGCATATTTGAGCTTGATCTGATGATAAATCTTCCATGGCAGTGGGAGCTGCTTGTGAAGGTCATTCTTCTCACCCAGCTTGGGTAACACAGGTACTCTTGGTGATGGCTTACAGTATTGGAAAGGTTTTTAATTATCACAGCCTTCGGCCAACCCAGATGGGTCTTTCTCTTAACGTTGGTATGTGTACTTTTTGGCTAGTTTTCATTTGGTATATTGAGCTGTACTTGTGCTTGCTTCACTGGAATTACCTTGCTTTCGTTACCAATTAATTTGGTTCTTGTGTTGCAGACATGACGCGAGAGCATTTTATGAACCAGTTCTGGTTTCTAAATTTGTTGAAGGATACTGCAATATTAGAGATCTTAAGAGGCCTCTATATGATCAAGATCGAATTAGGGTATGTTTCTCATTTACTCTTTGGCTGTCTACTAATATGCTTTTGTTCATTCATTGTGTAAACTGAAATACCGTAATAAATGCTTGAAACTTTGAAATGCAAGGGTAGCATATCTTTTCTTTCCAAAGCAAGGTTTCAGTACTTTTTTTTTGTACTACAAGAAATCTTTTCTATACCTAACCTCCTAATCTAACAACCTTCACACGCCCCTAAGGGGACTTGAACCTTGGCCCCCACCAAGGGAGGCATTGGGCCATGCCGTTGAGCTAAGAGCTCGTTGGTGCGCGGTTTCAGTATTTTATACTGCTGCCTTTTGCGAAGTAAGAGGGTCTAGTGATTTCTTTACTGATTCTCTTTTCCACCAGCAGTTGGTAATTTCTTGAATTAACTTTATTCACGAGCCATTGATGTGTTCTGCTCAGTTGTTGCCTTGAAATTATTCCTTCCACTGTTGCATGTGATCTGATCACATTTCCTTCTAACTCTTTTTTTTCTGTGATTTCCAGGTTAAAAAAGCGCTGAAAAATAGTACTCCCTCCGGCCCCTTTTAAGTGTGTTGCTTCGTAAATTCAACATATTAAAGAAACATCATCATTACTCCTTTCACATCAACTTTCACCTTCACTTTACACCTTTCCCATCAAATTTTACCTCCACTTTCCAAAATTATCCTCCACTTTTACCCATTAACTCTTTTCCCATTTACTTTTAAAGGGAAAAATAATAATTGTACAAACTTTTATCCATTAACTTTTCAAGACACACACTTATTTAGGGACAGCCCAAAATGGAATATTCAACAATTAAAAAGGGACGGAGGGAGTATCAGAGGAGAACTGGTCTATATGGATGGAAGGCAATAAAAAATATCAGGTGTATCAGCCAGCTCAACCACTAAGCCAATTGATGTGAGCTTTTCATCTTCCAGTTATTGAAAATATCTTCCATGAGCATTTAGATGATACACATAACTTTCTGCAAGATTAGGTTTCTGTACTAATTATTTACATTACTTCTAAAGTGTGAATTGAGCATTTCTTCAGGAGCAAATTTGTGTACTTTCGGAAATTTAAGCGAAATCTGTTAAGTTGATGGTCCTTCCTAATTGTTACATACATATATGCCTTGTGTGTCTTGTAAGGATGTAATCCTTTACAAGTAAATTGGAGTAGAGTTGTTTAACTTTTTAATTCCTTGTGCATATCTCAGAGTAGTGATCAGAATGCAAATATATGAGTGCATGACTTAATTGTATATATGTAGCTAATTCATCTTGGATTTGCAGCTTTTATGATTTGGACTTCCCTTTGGTTGCTCACTCATGATTCACGATGCTTTATCTTCATATTTTACACAAGTAGCTGTTATTTTATTTTTGCTGACATGGGATTGAACCTCATGTAGGCGTTCTAGTAGAATCACCATTATTTTTGGTAGTATAGAAATTGATTTTATGACTGGTTTTCTACTATGACAGAGAAATATGAACCGGTTTATGTAAAGTGGAGTTTGGAACAATGTGGTGTTATCCATGAGGCATCCGTAGATGGGTTGAGGGTTGGGACTACTGCAAAATTTGCATCAAGTGTTGGCACTATCCATGTGAAGATAATAGTAATAGTTGTACTTTGGAGTTTGATTATTCTTTCACCTAGGAGGCTAAGACAATCCTTCAAAATGTTGTTGTTCGCGTTGTAGTTTTCTCATTGCATTTCATTGATAGGGCCAATTTCCCTAAGTTTGTATCTTTTCTCATCCAATGTAATGTGCATAAATTTTGATCGGGTTATGAGCCATTTTGACACAGTGTACTATGGTGCAAACTTGATGAAATTTATCACTTCAACGCGGGTTTCCTTATAGCTCAATTAGTCAGTCTTATACTTTTTCTTTTCGATTTCTATAGCCTAAACAGGTGAAAGTAAACTTTAATTACCCCAAGAAAATATTTCTTGGTGGTAACTCCGGTACCGATGTCCTCAGTTACTCTTCGAGGAAAAGTTGGTGGAGAGAACCGGAAGCATAACAGTTCAACTAGTTTTTGCTGGGAATGTCATACTTAAAAGAAGAGCAAGAGTGTGAGAGGCTGCTGGTGATTTCAGTTAAGTAACCCAAAAGATATTTTCATTGACCTAAAATCCTCCCTCCACCTGTCAGATTTACTGAATCCTTGTGGAGGCTTAGAGAACTTCAGTTAAACAATTGGTGTCATTGCTAGTTGTTTTGGTAATGAAAATTGGCATATGGAAAATGAGCAACTTATGAATGGGATTGTAAATCGTGGCAAGAATTATGTAAAAATTATTTGAGCTTTTGAACTAGTTAAAAACTCAATGGCGTACGTATCAGGTAGGTAATGCTCGTTTCTATTTTATGAGAAGCTTGACTTGCTATTGCTACGTTTTCCTTTTTTTTGGTTGCATATTAAAACAAGGGTGAAGGTGTACTAAAAACACATAATACATGTTCATTTCGAAGCTCCCTCTTTTTTTTTTTTAATGGGATTTAGATGCTCCTCTTTACTCTACTGTCATTGGTTCGAATTCTTTTGAAATGGTTGTATGTCAAGTTTAACATGAGAAGCTTGACTCCCTATTGCTAGGTTTTCCTGTTTTTTGTTGGATATCAACTTTAACAAAGGTCAGGGTGTGAAAACACATAATACGTGTTCATTTAGAAGCTCCACTTTTTTCTATGAGATTTGGATGTTCCGAATTCTTTTGAAATGGTTGTATATCAAGTTTAGCAAGGGGTTCATCCTTAGTATGTGGGCTTTGGCTATTACAATGGTGTGGTTGCTCTCTTTTCTGATGATTCACAATTTCACATCACTTGAGCATCAAGACTAGTTGATAATTGGATTGTGGGTGCATGATTTGGCACCTTCATTGCTGTCAGATCTGGTATCTAACTTGGTATATTGACTTGGTTTTAATAGGAGCCTGTTAGTTGACGGTGATCATATTGGTATCCCAAGATTAGTCGTGGTGCATATATCCTTGCTCGGAACTTGAGTTATCATAAAATGTTAGTGATGCCAGCATGGACTTTGAGAATTTGATTACAAAGATGTGGTTGTTAAGGTGAATAGTGTGGCGAGAATTCAATAGAATAACTTTTGGGGATTTTTGATGGGACAGTTTATTTTTGGAAATTTTTGTGAAGTGGATTGTTTTGTTCTCTTATGGTGGTTTTTATTGTCAAATGATTGTTCTGGTAATCAATTTTTAGATCTTATTGAGGCTTTTGAATGGTTCTGGTGTATGGATTTTTTTTATCACCCTATTTTAGTGCATAAGTGATCGAGATGTTTGTTAGGAGGTTGTACCTGTCTTGGTAGGGACGAAGCCAGAAATTGTTCTTCAAATGTAAAGAAAATTGACGCCAACTTATGAAAGAGTATTTTCACGCGAAATATAGTGATAATTATCTTAAAATTGTAATTGAAACGATTATCTGACACGAGAATAAGCAGAGTTATGCCATGTTTTTCGAGGAATACCCATGACATAGATGGAGAATAAAATAAAGGTTAAAAATTTAGGGGCTATTTTTTATGTACTATCAAATTTTTCTAAAATTTTAGGAGTACTCTAGTGGTTATAAATATTTTCTTAAACTTAGCATGGAAGTTTTCATTTCTTGTTTCGCACGTCATGCTAGGATTTGCATGCTAGTTCCCATTATTGTACAACAATAAGTTCGAACCTTACGGTCTTTCTATAATTAGTCTATTTAGCATTGTTATTTAGCTTCATTTATCAGTCCAGCAATGTTATGCCTGTTCACATGTTTACAAGAAAAGATAATTAACTCAAGACGATGCGATGCGTGTTCACCCTTAGTATTATGATGGATCCACATTCGTAACGACGCATCGAGTTGAATTGCTAGATGAAGTTGTAGAGGCCGGTTGTATGAAAACTTGACAGTAGTCGATCATCGTTCAGGAAGTGAAAGAGAGAATGGGTTAATAATCCGATAGTGATTAGTAGATGCTAAAATTCGGATAAAGAGGAATGGTGACCTCGGTACCTTAGCCTTTGTGGTGATGAAAGGGCTAAGCCTTATTCACGAGAATCGATTGCACAGTTTCTGAATCTAAAACATGTGACAACTCTGACCACTCGACTATCTACTCTTCGTGGGCCTCCTCAATTACACTCGGCTATAGAATTTTTTTGTCAATTTTAGTTTTCATGTCCATCCATATCCGTAGATGGTTCACGAAGTATGTATGACATCCTTTTTTATTTCTTTGAAAGTGAATCCGGAAAAGATTACATGGATATGCATGACAACCGTTAAGTTTATTGCTTCATTAATTTTTGGCAAAGAAAATTGGTAAAGATTACATCAGATTTTGAATGAATTTATTAAAAGTATTATATACTACTATATTTGTTGAAGTAACTTCAATTGGGTAATAAATACAGACCTATTTTGTTTTGTTCAATTCCATAATGTGGTCATTTTTAAGAAACTTCAAATCTGGTTTTTTACTTCTTCAAAATAAATTTCGATTTTTAACCCTAAGTTTGAATAAGATCAATATCTTGAACCCAGCTCCTTCTAATGGTTTTCGATCAAATGTGGTGGGTCATCCAACTTAACATATGATCACAGTCACATTTAGTCGAAAACATGGTATTTTAGTGTCCAATCTGGCAAAAATGCTTTTGAATGGTCCAAATTTCTAATGTTATTCTACAGTTGTTGGGTGGATTTGTAGTGAATTTGGGAGTCCAGTAGTTATTCTATAAAATAAAATTTACCATTCAAACTTGTAGATATAAAAATTCCAAAGAAATAAGATAATTGTATAGCAATTTGCCATAGATGACAGTACAGCATATGGATACAAACGACTGGTCAATTTTTCTTCCTTTTTTATAACTCAAGTGTTCGGGCCAACTCACGCATCCCACCACCCACTTACGGAGAACCCAATTAAAGAAGAGCAATAATGTAGCACAACATTGAAAATAACGTCTTGGCAATCGTGTCATCTTGAAAGTTTGGAAACTTAATCTTTCTACATGTTCAATCATGAAGTAATTTTGAGTTTTTTCAGAGCATTCTGATCCAATCACCCTGTAACTACTATACGAGCACTGCGTTTTGGCTTTTGTAGAAAAAAATAATGAATGGGACGCTGTTTTGCTCTGCTAGATGTGTCAGATCCCGTATAACAAGCGAGTTCTTTACCCTAAAATTCAAACATGTGGGTGCAAAATGCTATCCGGCTCTATTCTGCTGTAAATAGAGTGTTTAATAACCGCTGAATTCAATGCAGGAAGAAAATCATTGCTTACTTCAGTTCGTTAGGGAAGTGGGATCAAACAAAGAGAGATCTATCCTGTGCCTTCATATGCTAACTCAGCTTTACTCGAACGTATTGTATTGACTCGTTTCATTTTGGTCACAAGAGATAGAAATAAAGGGATAATCGTTTGATCCATGCACACACCTTTCAGGAGTGAATCCATTCAAAACGGATGTAGGAGTCCGGTTGATTAGGTGGATGGCAAGCGGAAGGTAAGAAGGATGGTGCAACTAAACATGGTGGGAAGTCAATCGAGAATGCTGTTGTGTCAAATTGCTCCACGCCAGAAAGGTTGCATGCTGAGTTTCTTCCAAAGTGATATAGATCAATGCCTGGACTTGGGGGATTCGTTGTCACATCGATCTAATTTTGAGACGTCATTTCTTTCTTTTTTCATTTTTTGAAACCATAACTATCTCATAAATCATGATCAACATCACACATAATAAAGGAATTAATATGTTACTTCCTTATGCATATGGATATTTCCCATTAGTATCCAGTTACTCAAGGTTTAATATCTTTCTAACGACATATCTAGGAATACAAAAACACGATACACAAACCAACAAATATATCCCACTAGAAGATTGCTTTTCCTATTCCTAGATATGTTATTTTCGATAGCGGGTGAGAGTGCTTTTATGGACCCTCATCGACCACAAAGCATAAGATTCAAAACGCTAGTACTTGACATATATATCACATTGAGAGACGGGCCTAGATTGAAGAGATATTGGCAACAACAATAACAAAAAAAGAAGACGACATTGTCATGGTTCAGGCTATTTGAGATGTCATATTTACATCATTGTCAACTGAGAGAGAGAGAGAGAGAGAGAGAGAGAGAGAGAAATTATGGACAGTAAACGAAGAGACAAATGTTAAACCAACTTTGGTGAAACTTATAAATGGAAGGTGGTGCAAGAAACACAATATAATGTTTAATCTTTATTGTAGCGTTATAAATGTTCATAGTCCTAACCTTTTTTGCAGCCAGAAGTATAACAAATACTTTCTGAAGTATGAAACCAAGTGTTGCATCAGAAGTGTCGTGAACCTTTACCCTTCGAACTTTTAGTGTCAGCAGTTGCGTGATTTGTTCGTGAATTGCTCGAAGAAGTCTTTGCCTTGTCTTTATTACAACTATCAGGTGTATGAGATAATTTAACAGTACCATTGAAAGTCTTGCAAACTGGTGATGAAGTTTCTGAAGGACAATCAGCAGCTACTGGCACACTATTACTTCCATATTCAGAGCCAGCAGAATTCTTGCTTTTTCTTCCACTCTGACCAGAAGGAATACTACGAGATGAGAACATATCCTTTTTAGGATAAAACGGGATGTATTAAATCAGGCTACGTGCCAAGGGTTCACGTCCATAAAATATAAAATTTGGGATTCAATTACTATGTAGGTAACTACCTAAGCAGGTGCAACCTTATTTGCTGCCGGTATTTCACCACCCGAACGACCTGCTCCTTGAGCAACCATATCAGCAAGGTCAACCGTCTGACAGTGTCTCTTTGAGTCTGCCAATGGTGTTTGTTGAGTTTGAGATGTCAAACCTTGAGAACTTTGCCCACTTTCCTGGAACAAATCAGAATATGAATGATTAGGTTAAGTCCAACAACATAAGGTATACCCAAGTCAAAAGTTTTGTTCACTACTAAATGGTATCATACCAATGGCATTAGGTTGTCCCCTATGGTCAATGCTGCAGAGACACACAAAAAGATAAGAACTCGCGTATAACTGCAGCAGTCGGGAAAAAAAAAGTTTTTTTTTTTTTTTGGTAACTTAGATTTTATTGCACCAAACCTGAAAAACAGGAGCAGAGGGGCATCCCCAAGAACAAAAATACAAACAACAGAATAACGACTAAGCTAGAGACCAAAGCTGCAAACAGAACTACCAAAGGATAGCTCTATACAGCTTATCCACCAGCCATGGCTAACAAAAAAGAAGCCTAGAAGACTTGGGAACAAAGAATGGATACATCAACCAGAGGCAAACGTTAGCACAGATTTGCCAATCAACACACAAGTCTATTCTGATCCGACTTCTTGATATTTCTCCTAGTATGGATGCAGTATCTCATATCTTTCTCAATCCCAGCTATGACAGCCAAGATCCATAGCTTGTTTTTTTGAAAATCCCACCATTCCTCGATAAACAGTTGGCGGCTAAGGCCAGTTTATGAATATCATGAACAAAATACCTTCCTCCACAGTGATCAGAAATCCATTCAACTTCTTGGCCAAGATTCGACAGAGGTTCATGTTTCCTTAACTATCTCAAACAAAAAGAACGCGAAAATATATCACTGTTTACTTCGATTGAGGCCAATCAGGTAGCATCAGAACTTCGATGAAGAAGTTTCTGCCACAATTGCCGTGGTTTGTTTGGAAGGTCACCTTTTCATAGTTCTTCATATAAAGGTCATTGTAGAGAGCTCATTATTATCTCCTTATACCACTTAGAAAACTGAGATGTGGCAAATCTCTTCAGCAAAGAAACATTTATAGCCGCATGGCATGTGAAATAAACTCTGACAACGGCAGTGTTGGGAGAGGGGGGTCAGCCGACCCCACAGGAGGGGAAAAAAATTACTTCTATTATATTAATATTTTAAATAAATTTCTAAATAAACCCCCTAAATTTGGCGGTGACACCACTGGATAACTCCTAAAAGTTCATACAAGTTGATTCTTTCAGTGGCTTGTTTAAATCATAATCACTCGTTTTGTTTTTTTGATAAGAAGAGGTTGATCTGTTATACTTAATAGACATATACTACCTAAAATGTGAAAATACCAAAATGAAAAAAACATTTTGCTATATGGCTCTTTCAACTTTAGCTATCAAAATGGCTATATTTTTTCTCTCTCCTCGTTGTACACCAATAACTTCCACTTGCTTTACGGTGCTGTTATTCTTCTATATACTCACTTTAAGTGCCTGAATTGCATAAGGATCACAAACCAATAAGCGGCTTGCTCTGACCAAGACTGCATTTTTCTGGAGCATGGAATGGAGGGATAGGAATGGGAATCACACTAGTACTGGAAGATGGGCACCTGCGGGAACATTTCTACTGATGAAATTTTCAATGGTAAGGGTGCTTTCGCAGGGATTCAATTAGCTGAGTATGAGTGGACAGCTTGAACATAAGAATTTTGGAATAGAAATTTCTTATGGTTCTCAATTAGCTAAGTATCAGTGGATAACTTGAACATATGAATTTTGCGATAGAAACTGCTTATGGTTGGAACATCCCCACAAAACATATTTTGTTGAAGAATGGCCAATTCATCCCATTAGAAACACGAAGAACTATCATATTACTGAGATAAAATGTCAAAATCCTAGAAGGGAAACACAGTGGTCTCGCCAAACATCCTCCTACAACATTATTTGACTATAATAATCTTAATAACACCTCAACATATGTGCTTCTTCATTTTCAAACAGCTACGTGCTAACAAAGGATTTAAGGAATCATACCGAAATCACTACTACCAGTCAGCTCCCTAATCATTTCTTCAGTCATCTCCTGCTCTCTGGATTTGGAAGGATCGCCTTGTTGATTCACATTGACCATTGCTCTGACCTAAAAAAAAGAGCACGATCACAAGATTAATGGGATTGGTAAAACAAGAGCCATAATAGTTTAAAATGGAGCAACTGACTGTAAAAAATCACGATATAGGAGGAACCTTCATTTTTGTGTGGATTATTTTCTTGCCATCCTTTACATAAATCATGTCATATCAACCACCATTCGTGGATAAACCCATCAGGAACATCAGTCGCTGCAAGAATTACGGGAAAAGAAAAGAAAATCTTAGTACAAGCCACTATTATCTAACCAAGCAACATTGAGCAAAATTCGTAGGGAGAAAAAGGATTGGTTCACTCATACTTGTGTCAAATCTCTTCATATCTCATCCAAACCAATGCTACCAGTCACACTTTGAAAAGTCCTGATGGATGAAGGTTTCTTTTTCCAGTCCAAAATGGTGGCGGATCTCATGAGGTTGTGGCGGTCGTCAGTGGCAGAGGTAGGCGGCGGCGGTCGTGGCTCGTCGTGATCCAGTTCTGAACCTCTCCCCTTCTCTGTGTATCGAGTTGATTTGGGGGAGAAAGGGGAAAGAGATTTCCACCTTGTTTGGAACATGTTTTAGAAACATGTTTTGGAAACAAACTCAAAAAAGTGGTGGGACCCACTTTTTTTCTCTCTAACTTTTTAATCATTACTCTCATTTCTCACTCTATCTCTCTCCT
>JAXBDA010006691.1:0-19978 GCA_036023075.1 Gaultheria prostrata
CAAACTCCAAAGTTAGGCTCCAAGAGACTCCCTAAATCCCTCCCTAAAATACAAACATGAATAGTACCTCCCTAAAATCCCCTCCATTTAGGGAGGCACTATTCACTCCCTACCCATTTTTTTATTCTTTCTCTCTCCTCCCCCCTCTTTAAACTGGCTGTTTTTGTTTTTGTTTTTCTTTTTTTATTCTCTCTCTCTTGTCTCTCTCTTACTTTTCCCCCATTTATTATATTTTATTAAAAATAGGGAGGGTAATAGGGAGTGTTGTTGGAGTATTGATAAAAAAAGTGTCAAGTTATAATAAATATATGCACTGTACACTGCCTAATTTACCAACTTATTGTTGGGGTTGCTCTTAGGGAGGGGTTTAGGGAGTCTCTTGGAGCCTAACTTTGGGGTTTGACTCCCTAAAATAGGGATGTGAGCCAATTTAGGGAGTTTGTTGGGATGCCCTCAGATATTATCAAATTCGATTTCTTACGTAGGCATGATCCCCTGTCTTTTTCTATCTTTTTTTAAAGAAGGATATTCTCATTCCATAAAAATTCAGAGGTGATGTCTCAAATTCTCATCAAGATGCAGCGAGCTCTGAAACCCGAAAAAACAAAAGCTATAAGTAATTCTTTGGAATGTCGTCAGGAATTGCAAGTGGTGGTTAGCTCATGCGATAGAGCTGTTGGACGCCCCACACTGTATTTCGGGATCGAGTCTCACTCCCCCTCCACTATGTAATAGATTAGGAATGATGAATGAAAAAAAAAAAAAAATGTCGTCAGGAATTTTGAATCCTTTAAAGTTGAATGGTTTATTTAAGTGAATTAAATGTGTGAATTGTTTTTCTTCTTTTAGAGCTCCACGAGATAATCAGTTTGAATCGTATATAGTTGCGGGTGCAGAATAAGCTGCTTCGGGATGAAATGTGAACAGAAATAGATCTACATGTCAATGTCGTCTGGATTAAAGCAATTTAAATACAAATAAATCAAACGAAAGTTATTCTTTTATATTGCTGCTCCTTCCGTCCAAATTTACTGTCCATTTTTCGACATGCATGCTATTTTGAAATTAATTATGTCGTTTGATGTATAGTAGATTAGTAGATTAATCGAAATCTATCAAATAAAATTTATATTGCATATTTAAAACATTGTACATCTGAAAAATATGAATAATTTTTTTAAATTCGGTATAGTAAACACGGAAAAGAAATTTGGGACAAAGGGAATATTTATTTGCAGGTTGAGAAAAATATGTTGCCAATCATATTTTCTTGTTTCCTTAAGGACAATCGCATGCCTGTTTGAATACGATGACACAGTTTTGTTACATATTAAATGAGAGAGAGAGAATGACCCAACGTCATATACGTTGATATTCCTAATTGCATAATGCTAGAAACACACACAATTGCACATAGAAAAAAGCATGAACGTAGTCACAAGGTATGTAGAAACCACTGCCAACCCAACCCACGCATACAGTTGTGGGACCAGCGATTACGGCTACTACGGATGTTCCCACACGCACATTATAATTCCTTTTTCTTCACCATGACCATATTAAAAAGGCATAGAAGCTTCTATGACTAATCAAACATTATGGGTACCCATAAGCCAAGCAGAATGGTGACATGATTAAAACCAAAGTCCAAAGTCCAGAGTCAACAGTCTGTACGTCCAAACGCGTTACATTTTTGGGCCCAAAACGTACGTAACAAAGACTCCAAAATTGATGGATTCGCACACCTTACATAACCCTTCACCCAACCACTCCCCACAAACCACAACCCTCACCTATTTTTTTAATAATTTCGGATCATCTTAATCGCACATCGATTAATTCTTCAGTTTAAACTATGGTGGAGAAGAAAGAGCAAGTAAAGCCGCTTGCACCGGCATCCCACCAGATCTTCACCGACGAAGACGACACCATTTTCTCCCTAGACTCAAAAAAGCAGCTCCACAAGAAGTACGTCAAGTGCTGTGGCTGCATCGTAGCCTTATTGCTGATCCAAGCCGTCGTAATCCTCGTCCTCGCATTCACCGTGCTCCATGTCAAAGACCCGTCATTGAAAATGAACTCCGTCACGATCAATGGCCTGGATCGAACCAGCCTAACAAACCTCAGCAACATAACAGTAACGGCGGATGTGTCCGTTAAGAATCCTAACGTGGCGGCATTTAAATTCAGCAACGAAACGACGACGACGGTGTACTACGGCGGCGTGGCGGTGGGGGAAGGGAGGACTCCGGCGGGGGTGGCGGAGGCGAGGAGGACTTTGAGGTTGAACATGACGGTTGAGCTGGTGATGGGGAAGTTGTTGAAGGTGGAGAGGTTGGGGAGGGATTTGAGGTATGGGGAGTTGAATGTGAGTAGTTATACGAGGGTTGGTGGGAGAGTGAAGATACTCGGGTTGTTTAAGAACAGTGTTGTCGTGAAGATGAATTGTACGATGTCGGTTAATGTTACGAGCAAGGAGGTTGGCGATCAGAGTTGCTGGCGACGAGTTTCGATTTAGGGAGTTTGTTGGTATTGTCATATATTTGTAAACGAAAATGATTTGGGTACACCACTAAAGGTACCCCAAATGTACACCGCCAAGTGTATTTGGAAAATATTTTGAACCAAGATGTCCTAACACATCCTCTATAGGTGTCAAACGAGTATGGTCTCATACGCATCGTATATAATTCATGTTTACCGAACCATTTTGAATATAGAACATATGTTCACACGAATCACACATTGTGTCCGCAGCACTACTCATATAAGTAACTCGAAATGATATATGCTAGAATTTTTCTTGTAATGAGATGTGTATAATCAGAAGCTTTTGTGTGCAAAAAAATACTGTAGCTAGGTATGTGGGGCTTGGCTTTTTAGCAATCATCTTCACAATTTCATTTATTCGAATCATTAATTACCGAACGAATTGTCATAATTACTCACTCCAAGGGTATAGTGAGGCCTTGGTTTGGTCATTATAAGGACGAAAGCAAGTCATTAGACTTTTCTCAGCACAAAGACTTCCGCAGCAAAGCTAAGAAAAATCTGATAATTGGACTGACAAACAAGTTGACCTTCTAGATAAACTCTTACCAATTTTCTCGTGTGGAAAAGAAACACACATTTCCATTATGGACGGTTCTCTTGGCCCCATTATGGGCCCTTTTGGAGGCCCAATAATGTGAATAGTTTGAGGCCGAATAATGTGATGAGTTGATACCCATATGCTAAAACAAATTACTCCCTCCGTTCCAAAATGTTTGGCCGAATCACTATTCACACTCCTAAAAAAATCATCCATATTTTATAATTTACATTACTTTTTATGATTTAAAAAAATTTGTTTAATAGACTAAGCAAAATCTATCAAACATGATCAATATTGCGTATATAATTCATTACACCTTTCGCATCAACTTTTACCTTAACTTTTCAAAATTATCCTCAATTTTTACCTATTAACTATTTAGAGCATCCCCAACAAGCCTCAGCAAATTTTGAGCCAAAAATGTTAGTGAACAGTGGTTTACCCACTCATGACTTTTTTAACACTCCAACAATATTACCTATACTACCACTCCACTATTAAAATACTATTTTTTCCTTTCTAAAATTTTACTAATGAAATGAGAGAGAGGAGAGAGAAGGAGAAGGAGAAAGAGAAGAGAGAGAGGAGAGAGAATAAATTCTAAAGAAATGTTTAGAAGGTAAACAGTACCTCAACAAATCAGACCTCATCTAGGGAGGCAATGTTCATGGGAACAAATTAGGGAGCTCTTTATGGAGCCTCTAGGAGTGCTTATTGTGTGTTTTACCTATCTAAAATAGCTACAACCTCAATTTAAGGAATTTGTTGGGCTTGGCATTACGGCCCTTACCAACTAATTTTTCAAAAGGGCAAAATGATAATTGTATAAATTTTTACTATTAACTTTTCCAAACACACTAATTATGGAACAGCCCAAAATGGAAGTGTCGACACTAAAAAAGGGACGGAGAGTATATTGCGGACCCGTCAGATATGAAATTCTGGTTCTGTCCCTGCTTGTCCCATATCTCAAGCTTGTGCGCAGTCTTAGGCTCTGTTTGGAACATGGTGAAAGAAGGGGAAAAGTAGGGCAAACTAAAAAAAATATCATTCCATCTGTTTGGTTAGTTGGATAAGAAGAAAGAAAAAAAATACGAGGGAAATACAAACGGAAATGTACAAAAAGTGGAGAGAAAATCTGGAGATTTGTTCAAGTCTTTTTTGTTATTTTCTTTCCATTTTCCTTTTCAAACCAAACAAGAGACATTTATTTTCTTTTGCTTTCCTTTCATTTTCCTCATCAAGCCAAACAAAAGAAAATCTTGAACTTTCTTCTTAATTTTCCTCCCAATTATTTTTTCTTTCTTTCCATTTCTTTCCCTAAGTTCCAAACAGAGCCTTAAATGCATGAGAGAGATAAAGATCAGTTTTTTTCATATGAAAGGAGATAAAAATAAAAATAAAAAAACATGAAAAGTTTGACGCAAAACTAACAAACGTAAAAAAAAAATTAAATAATGACAAACTAAAAAAATACTTAAGTCAGTTGGTAATGAAACAATCCTTTTGCTTCAAAATTTTTTACAACATCAAATACTTGTATCAATAATTACACTATAAACTCTATCATATGAAGTTTGTAGGTCTCGCAAATCATATTGAGACCTACGTACCAATGTAATAGATTTTATAGAATTGTTGTTCCTACCTATACTTATTTTGTGTTTTGTTTAGGGCATCCACAGTGGACTCCCTAAAAATTGCTCCTAAATTGTATCATAAGGTGTACAAATAAGCATAATTGGGGTCCACTTTTCACTCCTAGAGTTTGCTAAATTTAGAGATGATGTGTGCACTCAATGGACTACCAAAATTATTCTTTATTTTGTGAAAAAAAATGTGGAACCCTTACATGAAGGGTGAAGTTGAAACCTTTATGTTTCAAAATTGTATGAAAGACAACTCTAGTTATGGAAAAGGGCTTTTGGAATTCAACCGCACTGTTTTTGAAACAAATTCTTTATATATTTTTTGATTTTTTTTTCATATTAATTAACTTCAGAGATTGTCCAGAGATTTTTCCAAGGGTAAGTTTTTCAAATAAAATCCTTTATCTTTGAAATTTTCAAATTAAAAGAAGATTTAAAGACTATGGCTCCCACTTGGAGTTAGCTAGAATGCTATCTAAATTTAACTAATGAGCTAGGAGCCAAGCTTAGGAGCCACCCTTTAGGAGTTGGTATGGGGAGCCCATTGAAGACAATAATTGATCACATTGCTAGGTAAATATTAGGAGCCTCACTTATAAGTCATTTTGAGAGCCCATTGTGAATGTCCTTAGAGAGCCGAGGGAGATGCCCTAAGCATGCAATGTTAGAGAATGTTGGTACTTACTTGCCCCTAATTATGCTTAAGAAAACGGTAGTACTATAAATAATTCACATGGACCTGTTAATAATGTGCTAATCAATAAGGATTTGCTTTAAAAAACGGAAGTAAAGATGAGCAATAAGACAAAAAAAAAAGGCACTGTCGTAGTAGTGGGGGAAAGGAAATGGGTGTGGAGTAGCAGCAGCAGCAGCAGGGCTGTTCAAGCCGAGCCAAAAACACTGCCACAAACAGACAAATTGAATCTCAAAAGTCTTGTCAATTGTTTTGTTTGGGTTATCAACATCAATGAATTCACGTTTCCTCTCTCTCTCTCTCTCCTCTTTGCTTTCCCAATTGTAAGTCCTTATTCCACTAATTAAAAAATTTAAAAGTCATCTTTTCATATTTTTCGAGACAGATTATTCATTCACAATATATCACATAAAAAATAATAAAACGCCAACTCTTTCATAAAAAAACAAAAAAATCAAGTTAACGAACAATACCTAAAAAAGTGGAAGAAAAACTCGGAACTGTTCAAATCTTTGTCGTTTACTGTTCCCATGCCCTCCATCATTTTCAGCCCTTCAGAACGCAGATAAAAGTACATCTTCTTTTCTTTCTTTTTTTTTAATTTTTTATGAGACGGGAGACTTAAAACTTTTTACTCCCTCCCAAAATAGATATCCAAAACCATTATTCACATCTCTCAAAAAATCATCTATATTTCGCATTTTACAATACTTTTTACGATATTAAAAATTTTGTTTAATAAAAAATCATCTATAAAATTTTGTTTAATCATCATTTACCATTTTGCCCTTTCTTTTATTTAAGGGGCCCACCATATACGAGTAATGATTGTACTTATTTTTTTGGCCAGGGATAAATCCGTAAATTCATATTATATCATTTCCGTAAATTCATATTATATCATTTCCTAATCTACATTGAATTCATTTTATCAAATGAGTTGAATGAATGATAAAATCATTTAAAATCAAGTGATTTTATCTTTTGAAAAACTCACCCTAATTTACCCGCCAACGACACTACACTGATGATATACGGAATGTTGGCATAATCGACCGAATTTACAGGCATTAAATTGAATGCTGCTAAATGCTTTTTACATAGACAACTAACTCTGATTGAGGTCCTGATTCTACATCACATCACTAGCACGTGACTTCTACAACTACTACTACTCCCTCCCTAAACTGTCTTCGTATTTTCCCTCCCTCCGCCGGGAAAATTTACAGAGCAGAAAGCTCAAAACAGATGACTCAATTTAGTAGTAGTAGTATCTTATTCGTTGCGACTGTGCGGCCACTTTTACGTACACTCAGGCCTCAGCAGCAGTGAAAGAAAATATGGAAAGAGATGTGAGATTCCATTACCATCTCCCCTTTTTCCTCCTCCTCCTCTTTTTGAACGCTTTTTCCCGCTTTAATTGGATGGATGTTTCGGCGATGGGTCACTCACTGACCGCGAAAACATAGACGACGACGACGACGACGAATCTAACATACGTACACAACAAAATCAAAAAACAAAATCAACGACAATTTCTATTAGTAAATTTCTAGCGTCTAAACTGAACAAAAAACCAAGAGGCCCAGCATAAATTTTTTAGAGACATTCGGTAATAATTGCTAATGCATATTGTACTCAACTCACCTTACCCGCACCTCGATTCTCAAATTAAAACAAAATTCTTGCAGTTAGCTTTTCAAGAGCAACATTCGTCTCCATGGATAAAACGGAAAAATATGAACATATTAATGCTGACACAACGATACAGAGACAAGTTTTCTGTATTCTTTCGTTTTTTAACATTTTTACAAAAAAATTTACTTTTTGAATACAGATACATATATCTAATAATTAAAAAATAAATAAAAACTTGATTAAAAAGTCATTAAAGACAGATAATACACTGATGACAGAACAATCAAACTTTTAGAGACAAATTTTCTAAAATGTGTACCAAACAAAGAAAAACAACTTTCCGAAAAAAAATTAGATTAACGCTAACTTTTTTTTTGTCACCACTTTTTTAAAAAAATTCTCGTAGAGAAAGATTAGATTAACTAATAAAAATTGGTACAAATATATGGAAATTCAGGTAAAATAATTTTTGCGAAGTGCCCCTAAATTCAAGTTGATAATATAACTCTGTAATCTAATAACAATGTCGATTAAATTCTAGTGAGATTCTAAACTGAAGAAAATAAAAAGAAATTAGTAAATTCAAATTGATGATATACCCCTAGGAAGGTTGAAGGATCTCTTGCAATGCAGAATGGCGCTTTGAATCCCATCCTGTTGCTCCAACAGCGAATCATCCCTCCGCCTCCCCTGCTTCGGCACCGCCGCACACGACGGCGCTGCGGCCACCGCCGCCGACGACGCTGACCGACTCTTCCCCAAATGCTTACACGCCACTCTCAGCCCCGCCGGTAAAAACTTCCCATGTTTATCAGCCTTCGCCTCGCTCCCCGCCGCCACCTCCGACTTCACCACTGCCTCTGTTTTCTCCGACTTCGAATCCTCCAAACGAACCGGAGACTGCAAACCGGAGATTTCCGACTTCTCGCCGTACCGTTTCGAGACCCGAATGTACAACGGCTTCACCATTTTCAAGTACCTCTGTACCCCGTCTTTTGAAAATCGCTTCTCGTCCGGACCCGATTCGGGGACTGATGATGAACTCTCCTTGATCTTCTGAGACTTGTTATTGATGGTTCCGGGCGAAGCTCGAGAGCTGTTGTCTCGGGTGAACAATGACACAATCGGCACTTCTTCTACCTTTAACTTCACCGTGAACAACTTGCTCTGCAATTGGAGGGTGAGTTTGGTTCAAATTAATTTTAGAAGTGGTCAACATTAAAACAGGTCTTTAAACTTTAATCTTTTCTACTAAATTTCTTCGACAGAGTATTTTTTCGCTCCCTTGCGAAAAAAAGACCAGAAATGAGTGCAGAAATCATTTCTCATTTGAGGCAAAATCAAATTAGGGCTAATACTAAAAATCCAACCTGACTCGGTTTCTGCTTCTGGGCTAGAGTCTCCTCTTCTTCTTCTTCTTCTTCTTTCTCGTTCTGTTTCGCTGCCGCAGAGGCGGCGGCGTCGGGCTCTGTTTTGATCTCAACGGCGGCGGCATTGGGCTTTAATTTCTTCAATTTCAACATAAGTACTCCAAACTTGGACGCCGACTTCAACAGAGAGAAATGGGGCTGCTTCACATTACTTGGTTCTTCTTCAGAACCGTCCTCGATTACGATCGATGTGGGTTCCACCACCGGTATCAGATTCCCGTTAAAGAACAGATCGTCGGAAGGAGACAGAGTGAAGTTGAACTCTTCTCTCTCTTCATCCTCCTCACTGTAGTCGTCCGTACCATCCTCCTCTCTCTCTTCGTATACTCTCTCTTCATCATCATCATCACCGCCGTCCGTTGTCGTTTGCTTCGCTTGATCGTCGTCTGGAACGGCGAACTCTAAATCGAAGAAAGGTCCGTCGCCGTCGCCGTTGTCTTCGTCGTCATCGTCGGTTTCTTCCGTAGCGGAGTGAGTGATGGCAGTGGAAATGGTGGTTGTAGTAGTGGAAGTGCTGCGGAGATTAGCCCCGGTTGGGTCTTTGGCGGTGGTGCCTCTCCAGTACTTGAGAAGGCTGAAAGATTCCATGGTTGGGAGAGCCAGAATACAAGACTTGTACAAGGAAAGCTTAATAAAGTGGAATTTAGAGAGAGAGAGAGAGAGAGAGAGAGGAATAGTGGAAATGGAGTAATGGGCAATGGCGTGTGGAAGGGTGAGTGGAGTGTGACAGTGGAGCAAAACTGACTGCAGAAGAGGAGGGGAGGGGCCGAGGGGGGTAAAAGGAGGACCTTTTCTGGTTTTCTGCTCCATTTTTTTTCCTTGTTTTGTTTGTCTTTTTTTGAATTTTATTTGATTCACGTTATATTATTTTATTAATTATTCATCTCGACGTGAAGAGTTGGAGAAGTAAAAATTGCGACCAAAAGCAAAAGAAAACAGAAAAGTCAAAAATTGCGACCAAAAGCAAAAGAAAAATGTCCACTAAAGACGAAAAAATATGCAAGTGATGGCTAGCTCATGTCACTTATGTGGAAGAGCTCTTGGATGCCCCATACTTCATCCTGTGATAAAGTCTTATTCTTCGCTCCCCATATATAATAGATTAGGAATGACGAATGAAAAAAAAAAAGAATAAAAAATACTACCAAACATTTGTTTTTTTCAACTTTTGTTCACAATTTTACCTTACCTTTCTGATTTCTCTTATCGATAAAAATTGCTATTAATATAAATGAGAAATAATTTTTACACTCTCATTTTATCCCCCTAACACTTTATTTTTGTTTTTATTCACCTTGATATAACAAATTACCCTTATCTCATGAGTCACTTTTTCCATATGAATGGTACTTTGGTACCTTCAAGCGAATAAAAACAAAAAATGGAGTTTGGAAATAAAATGGTGTTTGAAAATTATTTCCCTTTAAAAACACAGTGAAAAAATCAATAAATAAAAGATGTCACAAAACAAAATGGAGTTAGGGTGTTTTGGCAAAAATAAATAAAATAAATCACCTTTGTCATTATTTTTGTATCGATTTTTTTTATGAATTATTTGTTATCTCAACGAGAAAAATATAAAAACTATAATAAAAAATTAAATTAAATTAAAAATTTTGCTCATAACGATAAGAATATTTCAATAATTTATACTACTGCAGTTAAAATTCGAAGTATAGTACTACTAGTCGAGTTTTGACTTTTTGCCAAAAAAGGAGAGAGAGGGAGGGGGCAGGGCACTGGGAAGGTCTGGCGTATTGATTTTGGGAGTATTTATTACTCCTATAATAGTGTACGTGGTTTGCAGAATAGTCATGTGAAAAGACCAGTCTACCGTGTCAGAATACTGTTTACTACTGTAATAAGTACTACTCCCTTCGTCCAAATTTGTTTGCTCATTACGAAATTACGTGCAATTTTCAAACTAAAAAATAATGTACTCGCAAAAATAATTTTCTAATCAATATGGATATTGTTTGATAGATCTCATTGAAAATTTTAATATGGTGCAAGAAAAATTCAAAAATTATCTTGATAAATACATTAATTTTTTGTTTGAAAATTGCACGTAGTTTCGTAGTGAGCAAACAAATTGGGACAGAGGGAGTATAATACTACGGGCTTGTTCGTTTTCTCAAAATCCTTGAAAACCCTTTTGAAAATTCAAAACTTGTGGTGGGTCCCTCCCTCCGAACTTCAACCCAAAAAAAAAGACTAAAAAATATCACTTGATTTTGTACCAGTTTTTGTTGGAGAGAGAGAGGGAGGGGTGGTGGGTCCCTCTCTTTCTTGTTGTACGGTTCTTAAAAAAAAAAGGTAGAAAACCCAAATGGGAAAACCAAACAAGGGTGGATTTCCGAACCCCGATTTTGAAAACCTAAACGAACAAGATGACAGTGATCTGCGTAGAGAAAAAGGAGTGTTAGGATTAGGGTGCCCAACTGCACATACACCGGGTTCAGGCAATAAGAAAATTCATGCAATTCTAAGTTTCCACTATGGTATTTTTAATATTATTTGATTACAAATTATTAAATTTGTTGATGTATGTAAGGAGAATGACTCTCTGATTTAATAACTTATAATCCAAAAATATCGAAAATAGCATAGTGAAAGTCTTGCTAGAGATACAACATTTTAGTGTACATCGCTTCCGTTGGACCCATTTTAGGGTCCACATATTGATCGGAGCCGCTCAATATTTCTAAAACACTTTTTTCAAGGGCCAATGTAAAAAATTAGCACATTTTAACATCGGTAAGGTCTCATCGATTATTTGCCCATTTTCCTGTCAGTAAATTGGGCGTAGAATCGATCAAGTCGTTACCGATGTTTATATGAGCTAATTTTTTATTGTGGCCCTTGAAAAATGTTTTGAAAATATTAAGCGGCTCCGATCGTTTGTGTGAAATCCCAAAATAAATCTCACAGAAGCAATGTACATTTGATGTACACTAAAATGTTGTACCCATAATTTTATGTATTAAAAAGAGTTGGGTTCAAGCCCTTTGGGTCTGGCATGAACCCTTTTTTTTTTTTTGGATGAATGGAGAGAATTGCATTAAACAAAATAAGAGTTTACAACCGCCAACAGTAAAACAAACTAAATAAAAACTATCACCACCATAAACGACAAAAAATATTTTATCTACCACCGTCCCCCGTCTCCGGATGACGCACAAAGGAGGAGATGGTGTGTTGGGCAAGCCCATCAGCTCGCTAGATATCTTTCGGGGAAGCCTTGGAGATTTGACAAAAAACCAACTTCGAAATCTCCTCCTTGATGTTGTGTAGTAAAAAAACGTCATTGTAATGACATTCAAATCTCCCTTCAATCTGCATAATGTTGTGTAGCCTGAACCTTTGTGTGTTGCCCACTTTTCTATTTTTTCTTTTTTTGAGTAAGCCCATTATTATAGAAGATTAGACATAATAATGGTTGTTTTGGCTAAAAAAATCAAATTGTTTATTTTTTTGTCCTTATTCCAAAAAAATTCACATTTGTTGGTCTTGCGTCGATTTTTTTGTGGATTCTTAGTTTGTCTCAATGAGAGAAATCTAAAATTATAAAATTATTAACCAAACTTAAAGTTTTGTGAATAAAGACCAAAATAATCCAATAAACCATAGAAATTTGGATTATTTTTGAAAACTCTTAGCATGATTTTATACTTTTTAGATTCCTCTCGCCGAAACGAACCAATAAACCACAAAAATCAACGCAAAATTAACAAATAAGAACAAAAATTGAATAAGAACAAAAAAAGAAAAAAGAAAACTGATTTTTTTTAGCCAAAGCAAGCCAAGTCAGGCGTTAACCCCTATATTTACGAAGAAGAGAAAATATGAAAACAAGGGGTTAAACTAAGATATTACAACTAAAATCATTCAACTTAAGTGCATTCTTGCAAGTAAGGGATGTTTGAGAGTCTATTTTTATTTTTATTTTATTTTTTTGCTTTTTACAAAACATGTTCTTAGTTAAACAATCGATTCGAATACATAAACCTAATGCCTACACATAAATAGAGTTGCTTAGAACGAGTCTTCATCTTCCTCCTTAAAGGTGTTTAGCCGGCCATGGAAGTGGAGATGAACACTGGATTTGGTGAACAAACTCGAAGAACCCATGGATTGGCTTGTATTTCTCTCTCTAAACTTGCCCATCAAAATTTCAGAACTAGCAAAACGTACATAGTAGGTCAGTAGCTGTCTTTATATAACAAAACCCTAAAAATCGTGTTGAAAACATGTTTCCGTGTCTGACTCGGGGAAAACCGCCGGGGCAGTTTCTTATTTCCTATGAGGTGAGATTTTCAGGGGTGTTCCACTAAAGGGTTTATTGGGTTTTTAGTTTTTAGGCCTTTGGTTGTGGTTTAAATCCACAACTTGTTCCACTAAATCTTGATTTTTTGGTTTAGTCGTTTTGTTTTTATTCAAAAAAAATTTGCATTTATTAGTTTTGCGTCAATTTTTTGTGGTTTATTGGTTCCTCTCGACGAGACGAATCTAACAAGTATGAAATTATAGTGAAAATTAATTATTTTTTGAATAAAGCTAAAATTAAACCAATAAACCACGTATTTTTGGCTTTATTAAAAAAAAAATTAGTTTTGACTATAATTTTATACTCTTTAGATTCGTCTCGTCGAGAGGAACCAATAAACCACAAAAAATTGATGCAAAACTAACATTTGCAAAAAAAATTTGAATAAAGACAAAACGAATAAACCAAAAAACACGTTTATGTTTATTTGCCGAAGGAGGTTATATTTAGCCAAAGCTTGCCTAAAGTGCTCGAGGAACCCACAGCGCCACAGCCCACAGGGCTTGGAAGAAGGGTTTTGATCCTCTGACAGTGCTTGGAGCGCAGAATCCCTATCCAAAATCTAGAAAAGATGTATTTGACTTGTGAGGGAGGGACCCTTTCGTTTCTAAAACCTACCCTAGACAAATCCACCCCACAGCTTCACATGCCGCTCGCTTCGTATGCACGCGGCGTTTGTCGCCTCGTCGCACGTGATCTGTTTTAGAGTAATAATGCCGGAGCTTAGTTTACTCAAAAATGCTAACAGTAATTGCATTTCTTTTCCAACAGCTTCATTACCGATTTCTTGAGAGCTGTACTTGGCCTCGGCCAGAGTCGGTTCTAGATTAAAACGAGCATTGCGGCCGATTTATGTTCCCAAAAAAACTACGAATTTTTAGAGCCCCATATTTTAGTACCCTTAAGTATCTTCTGTAAATAAAAAAATATGTACATCGTTTTAGGGTTATTTATTATTGATGAATATTAGTATTAGTTTTTGGAAGCGTAATTTATCTGCTTACATTTTACTCATTAAGATTTTGAAAAAGGCCTATTTTTTGTTTTCGCTTTAAGCCTCTAAAAAGTCAAGGTCAGTTTTGGCATTGGCCATCTGGTTGCGTGGTGTGTTTACCTTTGCACGTAGAGCTCTCCAGAGACGGAGCTCAACATGGGACGGGGTGGCATGGGCCACCCCCGGTTCCCAAGCAAAAAAATATTTTCAGGTTACAAAAACAGTGTTATACTTAAAATGCGTATTTTACTTCTGGTGTTAGGTGCATGTGATGAGTGATTAATCGATGTAATTTTTCAATATTAAGTATGTTGATATATGTAGGGTCGGCCCTGAGCTAAGACGAGCAAGGCGACAGACTTAAGTCTCCGATTTTTTCCCAAAATTAGAGCCGATAGGTACACCCAGGTACATAATATATATTTAATCTATCGCTTATACAATCAATGAGCTAACTAACTTGGTGGAAAAGCTTAATTACTCTATCTAATAGGTACATGGTTCAATTTCCGGACCTCTTTTTTCCTTCTCCATAACAATATGTTTTCCCTCTCACACTCACAATTCCAATGAGATATTTTTTTGATTGGTAAAATAATATGACCAAAACCAAATTTTATTCGAAACAACAAAATGAATCATGGGAAAAAAAGTATGGGGCCAAGAGTAACTAAGAGTATCATTTTGAGGTTAGTATTATTATTATTTTTTTAAAGAAAACATAGGGCCCAGATTTACGGATCCGGGGATCCTGTAGGGCGGCACCGCACTACAACCATGTAGTGCGGAACATGAGCCGTTGATCACGGTAATCAACGGCTCGGATTTCATCTCGGCAATGGATGGCTCGGATCGTGCAAGTGTTGAGATGAGATCCGAGCCGTTGATCACGCGATCAACGGCTCGGATGCCGCACTACAGGATCCCCAATTCCCAGATTTACAGGTTCGTCTTAGGCTCCGATAATCTCAGGGCCGGCCCTGGATATATGATTAACATATGAAAATGTGTACCTTTTTGGATATTATAAATAATTAATCGTCAAATATGTTTTTTTTTTGTACTAATTACTCTTTCTGTTCATAAAGATAGTCAACTATCACAAAGTCTTATTTTTTCATAAAGAAATAAAGCACCTCCGTGCATAATTTCTTATATTTTTTTATACCAAATTAAACAACAAACTAAGATTTTTATCCAAAAATTACACGGCATTTTATGATAAACTATCTTTGTAGGCGGAGGTAGGGAGGAAATTGATTTTGGAGGCCACCTCCGAATTAGTCCTGGCTCCGTCCCTGAAGCTCTCTACTTGGAGTGCTAAAATCGCTTAACTATCGGTCAGTTTCTTTATGGAAGCGTCGTCAATAATGGAACTACCGTGACAACTGTTCATCGACATTTTGTATGCAGATTTCTGACATCTAACTGCCAGATCGATGTGTTCTTTTTTACTTGATCGTGTTATTTGTCTTTTTTGTATACATTACTATGTCTATTCAGTTTTATTTGTTTGAATTCGGTAGCTTGTATTATCTATTATCAATTAAGTTTTTACACTTTTAAAAAAAAATAAAAAATACCATTACCAGACATAAGTACACAAGTAAATACACGGACTTGAGGTGGGTGTTGTGCACATGGGTGTTATGCACTGTGCTGTGCACTCCTCGGCCGTTTCCTAAATACACACACTTATACATGACTTGTAGGTCCCATACACACTGGAGGTGTTTGTTATATATATATTTGTGATTTTTTTAATTACATTTTCCCCAAAAAAGTGAGATTAAAAGTCTTTTTTTTTTATAAAAAATATAGGGGAACGAAAACAAATAAGCTAGTAAAAAAGCCGATATTATCGTTTGTTTAGTGATTTGTTTTATTCATCTTTTCAATTATAGAGTAGTATTTTGTGCTCAGAGAGGAGGGGAAAAAAAACGACAGGAGTTTTTTTTTTTTTTTTGGCTTTTTCTTTCTTCAACCTTTTGACAATGAAGTGAGGTCAAAACTTAAAAGGTCACATTTATTTAATCAGTTAAATAGAAATGAAATTTATGAATGAAAATGGCAAGATATGGATTAGCTTGAATGATTCGGATCCTGGAGCCCACTACGGATCACATTTTGAAGGGCACCACGGATCACATTTTGACAAATTTTACACTTTTTGCAAGACCTAATCAAACTAACTTATGCGGTAAAGCTCTTAAATGCCACACACTGCATTCTGGGATCGAGTTTTATTCTCCCTTCCCCATGTATTCCTCACCCCTCATGTCATGAACGACAAAAGAAAAAATTGTAAAAAAATAAAATAAAACCAGGGAAAGTTCAAACATCCTAAGCAAATGGTCATATCAAATTTATACATTCAACATAATGAGTGATTTAAGACTAGTATTAGGGGTTGTTCTCCAATGGATTTTATGAAGATTTGGTAAAATCAAGCCCTTGATTTTATCCATTCGTGAAAAGATTTGATAAAATCTCATATTTTTGCATTATAGATAAAATCAATGGCTTGATTTTATCAAATATTCATAAAATCCATTGAAGAACCAAGCCTCAATAGAGTAGGTGGATACTTGCCGGTTTCTGATCAATCTCAATTCTTTCGTTGATGTCTTAGGGCATCCTTATGCTCACCAAAAAAATACCAAATTTAACCTCAAAAACACCTTTCAAAAATTAGCAAGTCACTTTTTTCCAAAAACTCACAAAATCAGACTCTCTATTCTAACTCCACTATATTAAACTATTCTCATTTTCTACTCTTACTCCCAACAAAAAAAAAAATAAACATACTCAAACCAAGAGAGAAGTCAGGAGAGAGTGATGGAAAATCAATTTGATGCCTGAACAGTGTAGCAATGTTAGAGTTTTGCAAATTTGTTCATTCATTTGATGTGCCTGATTTTGGGGGTTTTTTTTTAATTAGACTTAACAAATTAGCCATTAGGGGGGTTTGATGCCCCTGATGCTGATGCTCTAAGGGCATCCTTATCAGCCTCACAAAAAAAATACCAAATTTAACCTCAAAAACACCTTTTATAAATTAGCAAGTCATTTTTTCAAAAACTCACAAAATCAGACTCTTAATTCTAACTCCATTATATTAAACTATTCTCATTTTCTACTCCTACTCCCAAAAAAAAAAAAAATACTCAAACCAAGAGAGAAGTCGGGAGAGAGTGATGCAAAAGTAATTGGATGCATGAACAGGGTGTAACACCCCATCCCGGAAACCGCCACATAGAATTGTTTTCAATGGGATGGACACTCACACCGCAGCCCTGCTCATACGTATTAAAAGATGTACAAGCACGTGTCAAAACATTTGAAGCTCAACTTGGAAATAAACAGAATTGTGCCACACAAGAGAAACCCACAGATAATTACAACTTTCCTTTACAACCTCAAAAATATTTACACGGCAAAGGAGTCAAAAATCCCAACTACTCTATCTACATCCCTTGTCTAGACTTTGCAGTGGACCCACGTGCAATCACGCACCTGAAAAGAAAACACTGTGGGGATGTGAGCTATCAACATGCTCAGTGAATGCGCTTATCCATAATTATGGAAACGAAAATGATAGGTGTTAGCAATAAGTTGAATAACATAACAAGCTCGACACTCTCAATTTACAGGCCCTCGGCCACAAGCATAGCGACACCAATACCATAATCATAACACCTCTAGGGCGCTATTCCTAATGACGCCACTAAGGCCATATCCGTCACGCCACTAAGGCTGTGATTCTCACGCCACTAAGGCCATATTCACGACACTTGGGCCATAAAATTCATACCACTAAGGCAATTCACGCCACTAAGGCCATATAATTCTCACCATTAAGGCTATTTGATTCATAGGCTCCACGCCAACCACAATGATATTTATCGGTGATTCAACACGATATCAAAAAAAAACTGCCAGACTCATTAATAGGTTCACTCACCTCGAGGTATAGATAAAATGCACCAACACGAGGTCACTCCTTACGCGGGGTCGCGGTACTTGTCGTCGCCTCTGATCCTATCAAGTAAGGCTCCAATTTCACATCAGGTAGGTTTTTCCCCAATTTTCTTCTCTTCTTCTCTTCCTGAACGTTTTTTTTTTTTTTCTATACAAACTGGTTTGCTTTTTTGTTCTTTGTTCCTATCCTCCATCAATAGATATATATCACTTGCACACTTGCATTTCAAATGATGATACACGTGCACACCAGCACATTCTATTATGTTTTTTACATTCAAGTACTTCTAGTTTTAAAGAATAACATTAAGAACCCACAAAGAAGAAATCTCACCTTTTTTTTTTTTCCTTTTTAACAACATCTGGGTCTCACACATGGCCTACTCAATTTTAAGTAGGCACCGTAGCAAAGTTAGAGTTTTGCAAATTTGTTCATTCATTTGATGTGCCTGATTTTGGGGTATTTTTTTTAATTTGACTTAACAAATTAGCCATTAGTGGGGTTTGATGCCCCTGATGCTGATGCTCTAACCCAGCGAAAACCTATTAGTTGGAGTAATAAATTCGAATTACTATAATGCTAAAATAATTTCTATCAATACCAAAAACTTTAGTGAATAGAAGTCTAAAAGACGTTACCATGCGTAGGTAGTACGAAGATTTTCTGATAATTTGATTATTTTTTTTTGGGTTTTATACTACGGTCAAAATGGTATTGATTCTTTTGCATTGGGTAACTCCTATAGGGATCCGGAGGTGGTGTCCGACAAAACTACTTGATTTTTTAGCACACCTTTAAAGCTTTCAAGGACCTTGTTTGGAGGAAGAAAAAAAACACTACAAAGTGTCTAAACCCAAAGTGCTTAAGCTAGTGGTGAAAAAAAAAATAGAAAACCGGACCAAAATCGGGATTTTTTTCGATTTTTTTAATATCCGGTTCAGTGACTTCCAAAAAATAGAGAACCGATTCAGTTCCCAATTTGGAGAGTTTTTAAGCCAATTCGAACCGCATTTATATACTATAGACTTATTAGTTACTTTGTTTATTTGGTCCCAAATCCTTTCTTTCCCCAGCGCCCTAACATTTATGCAGCGAGAGTGGGAGTGGTGCCGACCTAGGCCATTCTCCTCTGGCGACGGCCGACGGTGAGTGGTGAAGGTCGTATTTCCTCCCCCCCCCCCCCCCCCCCTCTCTCCTCGAGATGAAGAAGAATAACTGAAGAAGAGGAATCGAAGCCCTGCCAGATCTGGTATCTTTCTCTCGATTGATCTGTTATCTATCTCTCGGATATGTTACTGTGTGTGTGTATGTGTATATATATATACACACATATATATGTATATACTTTTGCCGATCTATATATATTGTATGTGTTTGTATGCATATTCCTGATCTATTCTCCCTCTCTCTCTCTCTCCTACAAACCGACCTCTGCATAACGGGTTTTTGGTTCCATGGTTTTCCCGAACTGAGTTTTCCCAGTTCACTCAAACATAGGCTAGAACCGTACCAGAACCAGTTTCACCTCTGACCTAAACCCAAAGCCCAAAGTACCTAAATCTGAAGTGCCTAAACCTACCATATCCTACCCCAAATAGCCGAAATCCCCTAACATTGAACCCCAAATTAACTCTCCAAGAACCCTTGGGAAACTTGGGAAGTGTATCAAGAAAATGAGCAAAACGACGTAGTTTTGCCACACAACACGGGGTATAACACCTATCGCACAACACCGCTCGATTCTTCTCATAGAAACGAATGCCAGTATAATACTCCTTTTTTTTTTTTTGGTACATCGGAAATACAAACAACAGTATAAAACATACAACCAAACTCGAAGAACAACAACGCATCAATCAACCCGAATCCATCCAAGACTGGGTTCCAGAGAAGAGAGATCAAAATCAAACTTCCACCGGCGGCGGGGTCTTACCTACTGCCGTCGCCGCCGTTGCTTCGCTGCTGCCAAACCCGTCTGCCGCCGCCTTCAACGAAAGCCATGGAAACCGGGCCCGAGAGTGGAGATGTGCATCACAAAAATGAAGGGGAGAATAGATCTCAACCCAAAAGCACAAGAGATGGAGAGAGGAGAGACGAGAGAGAGTTTAAAGCTTAGGGTGACTGAGGGGAAGGGAAGAAGGAAGGGAAGAAGAAGTGGAAAATGGAGGGG
>JAXBDA010006692.1:0-19975 GCA_036023075.1 Gaultheria prostrata
AGAATGGGAAGAATGGGTTTATTGGTGTGGTGGGTGGAGAGAGTGAAGAGAAAGGGTATTTGGGCTCTTGGTGCTTTTGCTGTTGGGGTTGAGGTTGAGGAGATAGGAGTGGTGGTTGGGTGATTTGAGGGAAAAAGGGCTTCTGGTGGAGGATCCGACGGTGGTGGTGAGGTTTGGGGGTGGTGGAGGATGAGATGAGTAGTGGTGGTGTTGATATGAGGAGTAATGTTAAGAGGGTGAAGGAAATGGCTGCCATTTTTTTGCTTCTATTTATTTTGAGCTCTCTCTCTCTCTCTCTCAAGATAGGGGAAGGAGATGGAGGAACGGAGTGTTGGTTGTGGGGACTATGTTGACAATGAAGAGGTGGGGGAGAGACAGAGAGACGTTGAGAAGCGCTGTTTGATGGATCGTATTTAGATGGGTAATGTCTGAAACATCCTCCTCCGTCAACACGAGGGGGAGAATTGTTCTTGCTCTCTTTGATACTCAGAGAGAGAGAGAGACTGTGTGTGTGTGTGTGTGTGTGTGTGTGTGTGTGAGAGAGAGAGAGAGAGACAGTGTGAGAGAATGGTAGTTCAAATCAAAATACCAAAAGAGGGGAAAAATAATTGAACCCCACAAGTAAAAACGAACAAAGTGAATTTGTTATCCCTTTTAAGGTCTGAAAATTGAAAAAATCCATGGGAAAGAGGGAGAATATCGACAAGGAAAAACAAAAATTAGGAGGAATACAAACATTTAGACACAATCACGTACACAAGAAAAAATTGGAGATGGTGAGTCGGTGGATATGCAGCAACAGTGCACCCTGCTACATTTAATGGACGTAAACAAAATGAAAAGAATAGATGATGATGGGGAACGGGAAAAAATCTCTGACAGTATATTGCCCTTTGGGATTATCATTTTTTGTTCCTTACGAGGAGAGATTCTTTTAAAATCATTTTTAAAAGAATAAGATTTTGTTTGGTTGAGAGTTGAAGTTGAGATAGTGTTTGGATGAATTTATTTTAAAAATATACTAATAATTAGAAAGAGAAGTAATGATTGGAGAAAGATAGAAAGAGAAATTAGAAAAATAGGATAATGAATAGAGAAAGAAATGTGAGTAATGATTGGAGATAAGATAGATGAGGGAAGAATGTTTTTGAATTTTTTTTTTTTAAAAATGGAAAATGAACGAAGCCTGAATTTGTTTGCCGTGGGCGAGGTGTTTGGCCCTGTCTCCCCCTCCTTCCTCTGGATCTAGATGTAGCTGTTACGGCGGTGGTAGGGTTTTTGCCCTATGCGTCAGCGATTTTTGCCATTTGAGCCTTGTGTTAGGTCATCTCGGTGTCTTATTCCTCGAGGCGTTGGGTGAGTTGTTGAATAGTAAGTTGCTAAGCATCTAGACTCGGGGTGAGTCTGGTGAAAAGAGGTGGAGGGATGGAGACTGAAACATGACCGGCCGCCGTGGGGGTGGCGTTCGAGTCTTTTGACCCGGAGGCAGCAATTGGATTTCTTTCGCCGCCCATAATTTTGAGGTGTGAATGTAGATGCGAGGTGTAGGAAGACGCTTTGAACTAAGGACCACTGAGATTCTGGGTGAGATTTCCCCAGCATAATCACCAATTGTAGCGATCGTCGTCCACGTGACCCTCATTGCGTGAACCTCTTAATCAGATGTTGATGCTCTCTGAAACTTGCGATCCTCCAGCACAAAATAATGTCGGTGTTAGTTCCAAATCCGGCCGGAGAGTGGCCGGAATGGCACTTTGACCGTTCAGTGAGTACTTGCTTGAAGGAGGAGGTACAAAGTATTAAGAGTGGAGAGTTTTGTGTACTACTTCTTAGGGTTTATCCTTACACTTATATAAACTCCCTTAGCTTGCTCTCCAAGTTGTCACTTGTCAGTCACGCACGTCAACCGTCCCGAGTAACATCATTAATGACGTCATCAGATAAGGTGGTTACACACACATGGCTATCACGAGCCTCGCACGATGACCACTTTAGGTGATGTTACCCACATTGTTCTGGGCAATATGGTTACATACGCGTGGCTGAGTTGCCTTTTATGATCCATGCAAGTCATTTCGAATTTACCCGGAACGTATGACTCACCCGGGTCGGTTTTATCTCGGTCAATAAGTTGTCATATCGAGCCTTCGTTTCCAAGACGTCTTGTCTCGATGATATCTTATTGGCTCGGTAATTACCCCCGGCCTAGCCCATCCATTTTAGTGAGTTTATCCTTCCTTGTCGCTGAGCGTTCTTGGCCGAACCATCCTTGACCTTCTCATATTTATTCGGCCCGCTGCGCATAGAATTGTTAAACTTAAAATAGAGAAATTAAAAAGTTGTGACACATCAATATACAGGACATTAGATTTAAGAGAAAATTAACGTATTATGAACTTTAAACTTTGTTTAATTACAAAAGTTTGAGCCCTTTATTTTTCTGTTGGGCGAGATTCTAGAATATGCTCGGTATAGGCCGATACACCTAGTATTGATCAACACATGATGATACTTTGGACCGTACAAATTGCCATACTGTGCCCCGTTTAAATTATTGTATGGTATATATGATATGTAATGAGAAGTATGATACGAGATGGACCAAGTTCTGGTCCGATTTTGCATCCTCTAATGTTGTCTAGTTTTGGGCTGTTGTGGGCTTACTTAGTGTGGATTTTCCAGAAATGTTGGTTACGAAACCCTAATTGTAAAGTAAAGAACTAAACAAGAAAGAAATCAAGAAGAGAGAGAACGGAAATCTGTGAAAGTTTTTGTTTTCGTTATTTTCTCAATTGAATGCCAAAAGAGCCCGGCTAATCCCTTTTATACTAGATTATAACCGACTCTAACCAACTTGCTCTTTAAGCACGTGACTAATACAAGGAAATGAATAACCTCTCTTGTGAAATGACCTTAATGACCTTTGCTCCTTAATGGCCTTTGCTAATACTCCCCTTCAAACTCATGGGGGTATCAACCACTATGAGTTTGGACCTCAGAAAAAGAAACCTATCAACAGAGAGAGGCTTAGTAAAAATATCAGCAATGTTATCAGAGGAACCAATATGATGAATCACAATTTGTTTGTTCAGAACTTTTTCCCTAATAAAATGGTAGTCAACCTTCACATGCTTTGTTCTAGCATGAAAAATTGGATTAGCAGCCAAAGCTATAGCCGACTGGTTATCACACCAAAGGTGATGAGGCATAGAGGAAGGAACAGATAAATCTTCAAGAAGCTGCTGCACCCAAGTGACATCTGCAGTTGTGTGAGCTAGAGCTCTATACTCTGCCTCTGTAGAGGATCTTGCAACTGTATGTTGCTTCTTGGCACACCAATAGATTAGGTTAGGACCAAGAAATAAACAGAAACCAGTGGTGGATCTCCGATCCAAATGATCCCCAGCCCAATCAGCATCTGAATATGCAGTAAGAGTTAATGGTCCAGGAACAAAATACAACCCTTGATGAAGAACTGCCTTTAATATATCTTAGAATCCTCTTGACTGCCATATAGTGACTATATTTGGGAGAGTGCATATGTTGACATGCAACATTCACAACAAAGGAAAGTTCAGGACGAGTCAAAGTTAAGTATTGAAGTGATCCTACCACTGTCATATACCACTGTTGATCAAGGAAATCTGAATCCAACAGAGCTGGTTTGACTGAAGAAGGAGATGGACTAGATTTACAATCAGTCATGCTTGCCTTGACTAGTAAATCATTTGCATATTTGGCTTAAGATAACAGAATACCAGAAGCATGAGGTAACACTTCTATCCCCAAGAAATAACTAAAAGAACCAAGGTCCTTCATAACAAACTGATTTCCCATTTAGACAACCAAGTCTAATATAAAACTGGTATCACTGCCAGTCACCAGAATATCATCATCATAAACCAATACTAAAACTATATGATGTGTTGTTTTCAAGATGAATAAAGAGCTGTCAGATTTGCTGTTGCTAAACCCATGTTTAAACAAAAATGCAGACAAGGTAGAAAACCAGGCTCTTGGGGCTTGTTTCAGACCATACAATGCTTTGTTTAGTTTGCACACATAGTGAGGGAACTGAGAGTTTTTATAACCAAGAGGTTGCTTTATAAAGACATCCTCTTCAATATGACCATGTAAGAAGGCATTGGATATATCAAACTGTCTGATGGCCAATTGAAAATGAACTACTAAGCTTAACACCACTCTAACAGTGGGTTGTTTGATAACAGGACTAAAGGTCTTTGTATAGTCCATGCCCTCGGCTTGTTGATTACCATTGGCAACCAATCTGGCTTTGTATCTGGCTATACTACCATCAAAATGTCGTTTGATTTTAAAGATCCATTAACACCCAATGACATTGCCCTAAGAAGGTGAAGGCACAAGAATCCAAGTATTCTATTTAACAATGGCTGCATACTCTTCTGTCATGGCTTGTTGCCAGATAAAAATATTTGATAGCCTCAGATAAATGATTGGGTTCAGTATCTGGTACAGATAAAGCAGAGAAAGCAAAGGGAACTTTAGGCTTAAAATGCCATTTTTGGACCTGGTTACCATAGTGTGAGTATTCTCTGGTGAAGCAAGAGGAACAACATGCTCAGAAATAACAGGTAAAGAATTAGAAGAAGATGCAGGGATGGAAGAAGAAGGAACAAAGGAAGGAGTAGACTGAACAACTGGAGAAGAAACCTCAATAAAGGGGTGCGTACTGACAAGATTTCTGGAAGGTATAGAGATGGAAACATTATTAGGAGATGAGACAGAAGTAGAAGAAGAAGATAAAGAAGAATCAATGACAGGAGAAGAAGACATATTAGGAATAGAAATCTGAATATCACTAAAAATGGTTAATGGAATAGTAAAAGTGGTAGGATCAGGAGAGGGAGAAGAAACTGCACAAACTGACAAATGTTTATATGGAAAATCTGTTTCTATGAACTTAACATGCCTGGAAACAAACACTTTAGTGGAGATAGGATCAAAGCATTTATATCCTTTGGAAGCAGGGCAATAGCCTAAGAAAACACAAGATGTGGACTTAGGATCTAGTTTGTGGGCTCTATATGGTTTCAGCCAAGGAAAACAAGAGCAACCAAATGGTTTCAAGAAAGTATAATCAGGTCAAGTATGAAACAAAATGGTATAAGGAATCTGAAAATTCAGAGTTGTACGAGGTAACCTATTAGCCAGGTACACAACTGTGTTCAATACCTCTAGCCAGAAAGTAGTAGGTAATTCAGCTTGTAAAAGGAGTGTAATAGTAGTTTCAATGAGATGCATGTGCCTTCTCTCAACAACACCATTTTGTTCTGGTGTGTGAGGACAAGATGTTTGATGAATCACACCATTTGAAATAAACAAATGGAGAAAAAAATGATTAACAAATTCTCCCTCTTTGTCACTTCTTACATGTTGAATTGTGGTATGAAATTGGGTAAAAACATAAGCCTTGAAATGAGCTATGGTATGTTTGACTTCAGACTTATAGTGTAAAGGGAATAACCAAGAATATCTTGAAAAATCATCAATAACCAACAAGTAATATCTGAACCCTTTATGAGATGGAATGGGTGAAGGACCCCAAACATTCATGTGAACAAGCTCAAAAGGAAATGAAATAGTAGTTTCGGACAAAGAAAAAGGAAGTTTATGGCTCTTGGCCATGTTACAGCACTTACAGTTTACAGTGAGAGGACTAGAAACAGGTAAGCTATGCTGTTTTATTAAAGCAGAAAATAGAGAAAAGCTAGGATGTCCTAGTTTATTGTGCCACAAAGTAGCTGAAGATGATGAAGTAACAAGGGCTGTGGAAGACAAACCAGAAGATGGCTCTTTAGAGGAGTTCAGAATGGGATATAGTCCATGAAGACATGGTCCCTGATACAAGATTTGATAGGTGTCCTTGTCCTGTATGACAAGACCAGTAGCATCAAAGGTAAGTAAACAACTGCTATCCTTTGCAAATTGATATACAGAAATCAGATTATGTGTGATTTGAGGTGAATGAATAATACGAGACAAAAGACAGTTCTTAAAGGGTGTAAGTAAGAGACCTCTGCCTGTGTGAGACACCTGAAGGTTTGTGTCATTGCCCACCATAACACCATTAGACTGTGATGCTGGTTGAGCAAGATCCAGATTCCGTAGACTATTGGTAATATGTTGAGTAGCCCCACTATCAAAATACCATTGTGGAGCAGTAGATGGATTAGTAGTGCCAAACTGCTAAGAAGTGTCGTGATTCCCAAACTGTTGAGAGCCAAAGTGTTGGGAAGAGTTGTTAAACTAAGGTGGTGGACAATAATGCTGTGATGAGCCAAAATTCATGTAAGGCATTGAGTATGCTTTAGTGAAATGAGCTTGAGCTTGAGCTTGAGCTTGAGGATATGATGCCTCACTAGGACCAGAAGTAGAAAATCCTGAATTGCCATACCTAGAACTAGATGAAACCATTGGCTGATGAAACCTTTGTGAAAAACCTTTGTAACTATTAGCATTTGGTCCAGACTGATGCATTGGAATCCCTTGAAAAAACATAGAGGGATGCATATTCCAAGAAGATGGCATCCAAGATGCAATTCCTCCTCTCTGAGCAGGATTAGGATTAGAAGGAAAGAAGGTTCTTGATGAGAATGATGGTGGTTTATAGTAACATGTCTTAGTAGGATGATTATTTCTACCACAGATAGCACAGGGCTCTCTGAAAAATCTATTCCCTCTATATCCTCTTCCTCTATTGTTGTTCCTATTAGGTTGAGAGAAGTACTGTTGTTGAGGAAGAAATGAATTCAGAGGTTGAGATGTTCCATCATGTGACTGATTTACAGCATACTGAAATGACTGAGAACCATTGAACTGTAGATGAGCATTCATTGAGGGGTTCATTTGTGGTTGGGATATGGACTGAGAGTGAATGTTTGGAACATTCTGTAAACCCTGAACAGAAGAATTTCCATGTGTGGCAACCAAAATAGTTGAAAAATCTGACTCTATGGAGGATTCTTAGAGTAACTGCAGATCTTCACTATTCAGCATAGTTACTACTTCATTAAACGTAATGTCACTACCCCTTGTCCTTATGGCAATCTTAAAACTGTTTAACTTTTTTGGTAATCCCTTTAAGAGATGAAATATCAAGTCTTCATCACTCATAGGACTCCCTGCAGTTTCAAGTTTTTGTGCATACTCTTTGACTGTATCTATATAAGCCTCCATTGTTGAGGTTTTTGACAGACCATACAATCTACACTTCAGATCTTGCACATGATTTTTAGACAAAGAGTTATAGCGATTGGACAACGATTCCCAGACTTGATGAGCCTGACATAACCCTAACACATATGGTATAGTGGTTTGTGATAAGGAGGCAGAAGGACAAACAAGTAATTGTGTGTCAATTATCGTCCAGAGTAGAAACTCAGGATTAGGGTTTGTTACTTCTTCAGCATATCGAATTATAGTAGGTGGACACACAACAGTCCCTTCGAGGTAATCAAAATATCCATTTGCTATTGTTACGTTTTCTACCTGAAGTCTCCACAGGAGATAATTCAACGCATTCAATCTTATGTTGACGAGAGAGTGAAAATTTGAGACAAGAAATGCGAGTGAAGGAGGTAAAGTTACCGAGTTTGATGATGAGTTTGTTGAGTTCGTCATTTCAGAATTATGAATTTCAGAATCTTGAAATCAATTTCAACGCACGTACTCAACTCTTGAATTTTCAGATCTTCTTGAAAAACGAAATGAACACGAAAGTAATCACTTCTCTGAATCAGAATACATCTCCATCGGATCGAATCGACTCAAGTCTCTTGAGCTCTAATACCATGTGGATTTTCCAGAAATGTTGGTTACGAAACCCTAATTGTAAAGTAAAGAACTAAACAAGAAAGCAATCAAGAAGAGAAAGAAAGGAGATCTGTGAAAGTTTGTGTTTTCATTATTTTCTCAACTGAATGCCACAAGAGCCAGCTAATCCCTTTTATACTAGATTACAACCGACTCTAACCAACTTGCTCTTTAAGAACGTGACTAATACAAGGAAATGAATAACCTCTCTTGTGAAATGACCTTAATGACCTTTGCTCCTTAATGGCCTTTGCTAATACATAGGGTCCACAACAATAATCGGAAAGGTTTCATATTTTAGTTCTTGAAAAAATATACTCCCTCCGTTCCGCAAAGATGGTTCACTATTCCATTTTGTGATGTCCAAAAATGATTGTTCATTTTAAAAAGTTTCAAAAAATGTAATGCCATATTCCCATTTTGCCCTTCTTTTTCTTTTACTGTAAATAAGATAGAATTTTCAAAAACATCCAACCAATGGGTAAACTTGGAAAGTTAAAAAAAATACAAGTAATAATTATGTTTCCTAATAAGCTGGGTTTCCAATGGTAGACCGACAAAATAGGACGGAGGAATATGTTTCTATGAAAAAATTATCTCGGTCGGACATTGCTAATTACGTAACAAACTTACATCTGTTGAAGACAAACTGAACTGTTCAAACTTTTGCCGTCCATTTTGTAGTACACATGAGTACACTGTTGATATATCTATCGTTGTCTGATTAAACTATTTTATCGCAATAACATATTTTTGCGATTCCTAAAATATGGAGAATTTTTTCAATGCTCAGCCATAGTTGAGCACAATTTTGAACTACACAAACATGTAAGTTCTACTCTCAAATGTGTAGACCCCACATCTTTGTGTGGTCCAGAATAATACTTAACCATCCACCAGGAATATTAAAATCTTTCTCATAAAATATGAACCGTTCAGATTATTATTGTGATATTAGAATGGGCCCACAATGATCCAAAACTGGACCACATTTCAGGATGTTAGCTGGACCAGAACTTGATCTATGAGGGCCGGATTGACTAACTAAACCTCTGTAGACATAAGAAAGTAAACATGCCCCAGGTGGAGATGAGCTGTAAACCCTAATAGCAAAGTTGAAGTACCCTTTCTGCAGCTGTGGGGATGAAGATTTTAGAGGTAATGCCGAGAACATTACACAGATTCAATGGGTCCGTCAGATTGAAAACTTCCTTTGCTTTTCTCTCTCTCTCCTTTGTATCGTGTGTAGAAAAAGTTGCTTTGGCATTGTGTCTGTACTCTGTAGTGAAGAGCCAATGAAAATTTTGTTGGGTTTTGCAAAATTGTCCTTTTCGGCTTCAGTGCGCGTGCAGCGCGTCGGTCATTTTTCAATACGGTACGTTACACTTTGTAGCATCACTAGGAGCCCATACTATTGCTAATAGTACAAAATTATTCCCTGTTAAATTCTAAAGTTTCTCCAGTTTTATTGATTCTTTTTGGAACCGAAAGTCTAAGTACTCACAATGTATCCAGAATTTAAAATTGAACGGTATAGATTCACTTGAATTCTGGGTACTCATTTTGTGTATGTAACAATGCTCTTTTTAGAATGGTAATTTTGTTTTGGAAGGGTAACCGACATCTAAAAAAAAAAAAAAACATTACATATTAGAGGTACATCTTGCAATTACAATTACTTGAGAAATTAAAACCACAATGAATTTAAAGGCACACAAAACATCAATTTTATTTACTACATAGTTTTTTTTTTTCCGGTCATTCGATATACATCAGCGGGGTTAGTGGGGAAATTAGTTAGTGGGTTAAACAACTAAAAGGGTTTGATGTCTCTCCATAGACTTGAACCACAAACTTCATCCTTTACAAATAAGGGGTACAACCAGGCGAGCTATTAGCCAAAGCGCCAAAGACATTAAATCGTTAGAATTTAGCAATCATAATTTGAAATATAGTAATAGAAAAATATAGAAAAGGGTATTTTAAATAGATGGAAAACTATAAAAAAAAATATAATAAAAAAGAGAGTCTGATGCATTTTGCATTAAAAAAAACCGGATAGCTAGAATAAAAAATTGGATTATGAGTTGAGCATAACGTGGTTTAACCGTTCAAAGCTTGTTGAGGCTGATGTTCATGCTTTTTAGAGCATCTCCAATCCTTACTCTTGTTTTTACTCAAACTCAATTTTGAGTAAAACCTCCCAATCGATTTCCGATTGAGTCTTACTCGCATTTTTACTCAAATTAAGCAAGTTAACTCAAATTTTCAACAATCTTACAAGGTTAGTTTTCCCCACCGATATTTAGACTCATGCTATTAATAAAGTTGTTACTAAAGTTTATTTTTGGATTGAAATTTGCCCATGGGAGTGTTTTAATCTAAGTGAAGGTTTTATTCACTTTTCTAAACCTAAATTAGGCTTTATGCAAACTTGGCAAAGAAAAACTTACGTCCAAATCTAAAACTTTTTGGAAAAACGCTTGTACTCCTATATTAATAGTGGTTGTCCACATGTGATATATAGTTTTGGCTTACAAAACCAAAACCCAACGGCTACTAGAAAATAGAATAGTAGGTTGGCATTCATTTCGTTGTTCTTTATTGGTGGGAAAGAAGATTTTGGATCATTATCGGATTCACTCCCTTCCAAAACTTAAACATGGTCATCTTGTTGGTGGATGTAAGAAAATTTGAAAAAGGGATCGGCTTTGGAGTGCCCTGACCGGAGTAGGTATTTGTTAAATTTTTCGGGTATGGGGTCTAGGTCCGGGGAGAATTTGAAAACATCCGACCGAATTAGGGTAGAGTTAGACACCATCCCTCCCCGATACCAGCCCAGCCCCGGCCCCGGCCCCGAATTTTCTGTATGTATAAAAGTTTATTTTTATTCTTATATTTTTACCCTTACAACTAAAATACCACATTGTATGTATCAATATTTTTCGTTTTCCTTATAGATAGTAGATATTTCTTATAAATTGTAATTTTTGTGAAAAAAAAGGAGTGTGGCGGGACGGGGTAGGTAAACTCATTCACCGGGGGGGGTTCGGATTGGGGTATGTCCAAACCCGCCCCGCCTTACGCCATCGCCATTAATTCCTACATAGCAAGCACCCCCTATTCTTATTTGCCAATATATGTGGATGTTTTTCCCTCGTTTCGTTGGAGGCTGTCTTGTTTTTATCCCCTTTTAACCTTTGTAATTATCCCTCAAAGAGTAATATTGTTGTGGGCATTTCAACTGAACTCTCTCATCATCTGTACGTCTTCTTGCTAGATTGTGAAAGTTTTTCACACAGTCGCATTCTTTGGCTATAGATAGATGTCTTGATTGCTTCAAAGGAGCACCCCAACTGTATTGTGACAATATTGAAGGCGAGGGAGACTTTAAACCAATGATCATCATTTCACTTTGTATTTTTCGTCTTAGGGATTGTTATCCAATGAATTTTATGAAGATTTGATAAAATCAAGCTTTTGATTTTATCCATTCGTGAAAAGAGTTGATAAAATCTCACATTTACTTAGACTATATATTGGTTTGTTTAGCTGACTTTTGTGTTATTCATTTCCTATAAACTATTTATCATAAAAAAAATTTCTTACCTTTTATATATTTATAAAAAAAAAGAATACTTCAAGTTCTTCGTTTTTATTATCTGAATAGATAATGTTCAAATCCTGCTATTATAAAACCAATGATATAAAGGTCAACTTGGGATGTCTAAAGTCGTTTTCTTGATTTTTTGAAAAGTAAGTATAGTTTTTTTAAAGGTAATTTTACTAGGGTGTAGCGTTTTTTCTTTGATTTTTTTTCCAAAAAAAGAAAAGAAAAAGAATTTACCTATTTTGCTAAGTAAATTCAAGTAATTGACTTTTTAGACAAGTCCAATTAATGAAACTTTCTTTTCTTCTAGTTTTTTTTTTGTGAATATTTCTTCTGATCTTCTTTAAAGTTATTGGCAAAAAATAATTGATCCAGATTATTTTTTTGTCCTTATTTAAAAAAATTCGCATTTGTTAGTTTTGCATTAATTTTTTTATGGATTATTGGATCTTCTTGACAAGATGAATCTAAAATGTAAAAAATTATGTTAAAAAAATCCACAAAAAAGTTATTGGACATTTTTTTGACTTCATTCAAAAAACTTCAGTTTTGAGCATAATTTTTTACTTTTTAGATTCCTCCCGTCGAGGCAAACAAATAATCCAAAAATAAAAAATTGACACAAAATTTACAAATGAGCAAAAAAATTGAATAAGGTGAAAAATATATTCCAAGTAGATTATTTAGCCAAACTTAGGGAACCCGAAAAGGGTACATCGAGGAGTACGATGAGAAGATTTGGATCAAAGTATCGTAACCAGAGGTTGAATCCAACTAGTTTTTTTTTTGTATTAATGGTTAGAGTTGTTCGGGCTAGCTTAAGTGCACCTTGATTATTTTCCTTTTTCGGTTCTGTCAAAGGCGTCCACATTGGGACTAAAAGGGATTCACAAGTGATTTCTCTCGTGTTCTAGCCCAAAGAAATTGCCAAGTTTTAAACTCAGAATGTCTGAGTTTACACCTTATCCCTGTTACCAATTAGCTACCCTCGGGGTTGAATCCAACAAGGTTGGCACCCAAAAAGTAGACAATGAAATACCCAAGACCAGCCCAGAAAACAGAAAACATATGAAGAGGAAAATCGAATGAGAACAAAGGAGGAGGAGACAAACTAGCCAACCACAAACTGGAAGCCTTAAATTACACTTGGATTCTTAAAATTATACCTCTAGGGGCATGTGAGAAAGGACAAAAACACGTCCAATGAAAAAGATAGAAGAGCCATGCATACACTTTTGTGTCCTATGTTGCTATCAATGACTCATTGCAAGCCACTATAGTGATGTAGAACTGCCAACGCACAATCCATGTGCAATTGTGCATGACCAAAACAAATCCCATGGCTACCAAATTCACAATATATATCTTATACAAAAATAAAGTCGGAAAAATAATTCTAAAAGGTTAGTTTGTTATGATCACATAATATTTCCTTGTTTTTATTCAAGTGAAATAGCAAAATTACCCTTCACTCAGTAGTTCATAACTGAAATGAGACTACTATAAATATGATGTATATATTCGGTCACTGACTGACTTTTTGGTTTTTCATAATTTTCGAGGCAAGTTATTTTCCTCAAATACATCAATTTAGAAAGCCTAGAATAACTAAAAAGCCAAAAAAATATCTCAGTGAATACCCTAGGCATGTTTGTTTGGGGTCAAAAGAAGCCGGATATAACAATCTGAGTGCACTACAATTGGTGTTAATTTGTCAATACTCTTCTAGTGGATACAAAATTTGGGAGATTGTTATATTTTTGTTTGGAATGAGATTAAAAGTTGTCACCCCCTATACAATTCATATTTTATCCTCCTTCAACATCCAGCATTTATTTATGAAAATATGAGTCATATTTCCTTCCTAAAAAATACCCAAACAAATTCTCTGTAACTTTTCCTTTAAAAAAAAAAAAAAAAACCCGCTAACAAACGAACTATTGAATGCTTATGAATTAGGGGAACTCGATCGAGATTTTTTGAATGATTATCAAGTGCGACAGGTGTACTGTCACGTGGTGTTCCAGAAAGCCTCCATCCCTACATATTCATAAGACCAAAAAAAGGTTCAACTGTAGAAAAGGAGGGTGGTAAAAGTTATTTTCTCATGAGTTGAGATTCTAACATTCTGTGTATTGTGATGCATGTGTGTCATGCATGCATAGCCCAAGCATTGGTTTTTAGGCCAATACTACTATATGTAGTTAATTACTCTACTATTTTGTTACAAGTTGAGATTATGGCATTTTGTGTTTTTTTTTTTACCCGTGTTTCATGCATAGCACGTACAGGTCTTATTTTAAAGTTCAGTCTCCCTGGAGATCCTCATTGTGGAGATGTTCTCGAGATTTGATGGTTGTGCGCTACTGCACTAACGAAAAAAAAGTTTGAATAGTGATAGATCTGTTTGGCTAATAGAGGCTGTCGTCCCTCCTATAATTTGAAAAAATCCTACCATGACATTGAAAAAAGGTATATATCATTAAATTATATAACTCTGTCTCTCCTCCACATATATAGTCGGTCCCCACTACACAAAAATCCTGACTCCGTTCCTGTTATAACTATTCTATGTTTTTGTAAATTTACTGAGTATGTTTTTTTTTATTTTTTTTATCGAACACTGAGGAGTATGTTAGGTCTGCTCTTTTTCTCGGTGCAATTTTAGAAACCTTATCATCATATAACAACAAATTGTTCTCAAATTATGTTTAATCATTGTCCGTTTGGTATGAATTTCTGACCTTCAAAGTGAAGTGAATTTCCGGAATGTTACTGAGTTCGGGATGGTGCAGTGCACGAAATGCACTGTGCCGTATAGTGCACCATCCGGCTATCCATTTCGACAATGTACGGCTCGGATTTAATCCGAACAATAAATTGGATCCGTTCGTAGATTATTTGGATTAAATCCAAGCCATCCATTATCGAAATGAACAGCCGAATAATGCGCACTGCACCGTGTAATGCATTTTCTGCACTACAGGGACCCCTACATTCAAAACCATTCATGTGGACATGTAGTGCGACAAACGCAATATTGGATTTTAGTAGGGCATATTTTGGTAAGGCTTTTTGGAGATATCGTCTTTGCTATCCAAACTAATCATTGTGTACAGCTCGTTGAACACTTTATTTGTTAAATCAAATTAATGGAATACTTGTCACAATATAACTGAGAAAGATTTGTTTAGTCGTTTAGTAATTTATAAATCGTACAGACTCATACTAATCATATATTCAGGCCTATTTTGACTTAAAAAGTTAAGTAAACTTTTTATTTTTTGACTTATTAAGGGGAAAAACAAAATAAGTTTTTGACTTATTTTGACCTAAAAAGCTGTACAAGTTACTTATTAGCCCAAAACCAAGAATTCTTTTAAACTCAAAAAATTAAAAAGTATACTTAACTTATTAAGCCAAAATAGGCCTCAATTTATCATGATCATAATAGCGCAAAAGATCTTTTGACGTTCAATTTATCTTGTAGTGCGTTGATGCACCACGTAGACTCCAAATCCCAACTAAAGAGCAGACAAGGGATGGAATGAAAACCGAGATGATACCTTGTTCGGTTTGGGTTTCACATTTGGATTTTGGATTTTGAGTAGAGAGAGAAATGAAAGGAATAATTGAAAATTAGATGTAATGATTAGAGAGAGAGAGAAATGAGAATAATATTTAAAAATATATGTAATGATGAGAAAGAAATAGGGGTGATGATTGAGTAATAATTTAGAAACCGGATCTGGAGACCCAAACCGAACAAGTATGAATGTCGGTTCCAAAACGATATGGGAGGTTCCTACGACTACGAGAAATCTCAGAGGGTGTAACTGTAATATGATAAGCGAAAATGCTGTAGGTACCCACGAAATGAGATGGTGGAAACATTAGATCTATTTCGGGGTTCCACATAATTGATCTACTTTCGATCACTAAATTCACGACGATCAAAAGCTGGATGAGACGGTCAAAAATTGGATGAATCAATCGAGATGATGTCGATATTTAAGGGTGTTTTGGCTAATAATTAACCAAAATTATATTTTTGTTTATTCAATTTTTTTTTCCCGTATTTTTGGGTTTTGCTTCAATTTTGGTGCATTATCTGTTACTCTCGACGTGAGGAATTCCAAAAGGAAAACACAATTAACCAAACTAAAACTTCTGTAGATAAAGACGAAAATAATCCAAAGAGTTTGTTTGTTTTGAATTATTTTCATCTTTAGTGAAATTTCTTAAGATTTTGATCATATTTTTTTTACTTTTTAGATTATTCTCATCTAAACGAATTAATAATACACAAAAAACAATGCAAAACTTACAAATACAATTTTTTTAATAAAGACAGAGACATAATTCAAGCTTTAATTTTTTGCCAAAATCCCTCTTAATTGGGCTTTTTTTTTTTTACAAGAATTCGTAAAATTTATAGTTAAACAAAATGAACGACTCGAACCAGTAAGTGAGATGAGCTCATAAAGTGATATTTCATCTGTATGCAATGCATAATTGGGTTGTAAGATGAACCCATAAAGTGTAGCACTAAGAGTTAATTCTGTTGTTGGTTAGTGAGTTTTTTATTTACAATATTGACCGGAATTTGATTATTTGAATTAGGTTGAGCGTGGATTTCATACATTTGACCAGACCGGAAATAGGATTTATCAATGTTCACGTAGATTAGTCTGGATATCCGTAACTATATGAAGGGGGAAAAGGGGATAAAGTGTCGAGGGTGATAAAGCAAAGGATGGACTCACAGTGTTGGTGTGCGATCTTGGTGTGTGCATGAGCCGTTGATCTTAGCAATCAACAGCTCGAATTTTATCTTGGCAATGAACAACTCAAATTTGTAAATACCAAGATAAAATTAGAATTGTTAAAAATACATTCGACGATTCGGATGCCACACACCAAGGTTTCCCGTTTCCGTGACGGACACACCACTGTTTCCAAAATGAAGGAAAATCAGCCCAAAATTTTCTACTCTGATGAATCTCTTTCCTACTGTCTCTGGCAGCCTCAACAAGACAGTGCAGGCTCGACTCCCCAAAACAAGCAAAGTTTTGTCCCGGCATCAGAAGTCTGATCCTGTTACGGAATTCACGGGTTTATGCTTTACACCACCGGCCGACGTTTTCGATTCAGGTACATGGAACAATGGCAGATGCTCGTGTCGTGTCGTGTTGTGTCGTGTCTGGAATCGTTTCATACACGACGTAAGGTTCTTTGATTTGTAGCGTAAGTAACGGTAAACATCTAGGTGCACAGATTACTCCCAAATATTACTTCCTCCATTTTGTATGGGTATGGCAATATGGACAACAAGAATCGTGTCTCTCGGAAAACTATACGCATTTTATAAATGGAAAATCGTACTCACATTTTTTCTACTTCGTCCCAAAACTATGAATTTGACGATTTCATCCCCTGAACTACCCATTGTGCAACTTATTTAATTTGGTCCTTTTTTTTAACTCATATTTTGGGATGAAATCGGTTAAAAAGTCTCAAATGTTACCTCAAAATTATTAAGGTAGTATCATTTTGTGATAGAGATAAACAAAATAAAATTATAGAGGGCGGAAATAAAATCATCACATAAACTCAAACAAGTTCAAACCATAATACAACTTACAAAACAGTATAAAAATTTAGAATTTTCTTAAAAAGTTAGGGGTAACTCGGTCTTTTTGTCGGCAGGGAAAAATGGGAATGTATAATCTTATACTCCCTCCGTCCCAAATTGCTTGCCCCTTTTGGGGAAGTGAGTTTTTAAGGGGTGTGGAAATTTTGTATTGTCTTTTCTGTTTTATCCCTAAGTCTAGTTAATATTACTGTGACCAATTTTATGAGGCTAATTTTTTATATGAAACTCAAAACATATGCAATATGGATATTGTTTGATAGATATCAATTACAGTAGTTTTATTATTCAACGTTTTCAAAATTATAAAAACCGTTATAAAATAAAAGATAATGGACAAGTCAATTGAGATGTAAAAAGAACTTTTTAAGGATAAAACTGGAAAGTGACCCTCTTTTTTTTATGGATGTTTTTAGAAATGAGACAAATATTTTGGGACATCCCAAAATTGAAAGAAGTACCAGCAATTTGGGACGGAGGGAGTATTTTTGTCTCCGGTTTTGAGTGAAGAATTCATTTTGACCTTAAAGTTCTCAAACACCCACACTCTGATAATGTAAAATGCACAATCGAAAAATGAGGCTACCAAATAACCTCTCTGTCTTCTCCTCGCCCAAAAAGAATTCCAAACTCTCCCCTTATGATTCCAAATCATTTGTCCGTTTTAGTAGTCACGCAAACATTTTGATCGAAAAATAGTGACTATTTGATGCACGAACTAGATACATAGACTATTTCCACATTTTGTTAGGGAGTTTTGTCATATTAGGGAGTTTTGTCATAACTGTAGTTTAGTAGGGAGCCCCACCACAATTATATTGGGACTTGATGTTAAGATTTCGCTACGTGCTACCAACACTGAAAATGTTTAATTTTCGCCGAATAGTTGTAGACATATGGCTGCGTTTGGCCGTCTGCTTATCACTTTTTTGTTTTCTCCTTTTTCCATTCTAGGTGTTTGGCCACGACACCCAAAATCTATTTCTCTCAAAACTAGTTTTTGATTTCTGACTATAGAGGCAAGAAGCCAAAAAGAGGCTCAACCCTACTTTTTAATTTCTACTTCTGGTTTTTAATCACTACTACTTTTGCAAAATGCATTCTGCATATTTCTCCCAAACACTTCTCCCAGATTCAAAACTCTTTCTGATCATAATCTAAAAAGTCAAAAAATTAGTAAAAATTAAAAGCTGAAAAGTAGACTCTCAAACACCCCATAACATAATCAATATCGTTTCTTATCCAAACCAAAAAACCGGTCAAGCCAAACCACTAAATATTTGGTTTAATTTGGTTTGTTAAATGTGCAATCAAAATGTCCGATTTGATTTGAAAAAATACCCAAACCAAATCAAACCATTTACATCCCTATATCTATATGTGGCGAAATTGGGACAACAGATAGCACTATCCCTGTTACTTATTTATTTTTTTTAAAGAAAAAACAAAGGAAAAGATGGCACTCTCCACTTTCACTCAACACCTCGACTCGGAGGACAGTAGAAATATGTTGCCGACACTGATGTTTTAGAAAAATAAACATTGTAAGCAGCTTCACATAAAAGCTTAGAAAAATAAACATTGTAAGCTGCTTCGCATAAAAGCTTAGTTTGGGTGGCGATAACCTCGAGGGATTGAGAATGTGATACCTCTTTTCCATGATTCCAACGTTTGGAAGAAATATAAACGAGAATGTGATGTCATGCTTCTATGAATCTGATTCCCTCTCTTACCCTATAAGAATCTTAAATTCCTGGCTAATTTATTAAGAAAGGCAAATGTTGACTTTAATAACTTTCCAAAATAATTATTTCCTACGTAAGATTACTGAATTAATATAAACACCGATATGAAATTACTCAAGGTATTCGATTCCCAGTCCTTTAATTCCTAGTCCTACCCAAGAAAATTCATAGGAATCTGATTCCCGATAATCATATTTCTATTTTTACTCAAAATTCCGGTCATCCAAACACAGCAAAAAAAAAAGAAGATGTAATTGCTAGTAGTAATATTCCAACTGATGCCCCAAAATTCTTTTTCACCACATTTTCATAAAGTTCATACATTTAGTACTGACCACACAAAAATATGGGATGGATAAGTGGTTGGGGTACTGTCCTGGACCATGGAATAATTTTTCCAATGCTAGAGCTACTAAAAACCATAATATATGTAACACGTGTTGCGTAAATTGAATTTTTTTTTTATCGGCGTAAATTGAAGATATTAACGAGGACAGAAATTCAGGAGCCTGAAATTACGGGGTCTTTTTTCATTTGCAAGTAAGCCGTAACTGTTGGAAATTTGTGAAGGAATTATGGGATTTGGAGGGTCTCGAGTCCCGAGACACCCGAAGAATCCTTTCCGGGTTTCCTTAAACTTAGACGTTGAAGATCAAGAGCCAACGCCTTCCTCTAGTTACTTTATTTCCTGGAAATTGATAATAGCACTCCAAAAATTGATGGAGGGGCTCCAAGCTACAGTAGTTTTCCAAAATTACCCTTTGTAAGTTTCAATTTTACTTTAGGCACTCCAATTTTTATTTTTATTTTTCTCCTTTGTCAGTCCGTTAACTGAAGAAAAAAAAAAAGACAGCCCGCTCAAACCCTAGCACAACCAAGTTGCGACGGCTCTCAGTATAAACCGACGGACATCATTTGTAGTTTCCTGACCCCTAGTATTTTCCTTCCTCCATCTCCCTTCCTTCGTATCTGTATGTAGTGAATATATTGTAGAGGGCAAAATTCTGGGATCTGTATAATGCCCCTAAACCTGCAAGACAGAGAGCCGTTAGAGCACCTTTGCCCTTCGTGGCAAAGGCCCTCCGATGCTTAAGTTAGTATCACGTACTAGAA